>CAWUFW010002340.1:612500-615000 GCA_963921515.1 Calotriton arnoldi | reverse complement strand
GAATTTGACAAACCAGCACCCGCTTCAAACAATGCAACAAGCAACAACGATTCAGATCACAATATAGGCCCTAGTTCACCCTCCATAGCAGAAGAAGACACAACAGTAGACCTCAGCGAAACTATCGAGTTTGTGGCCTCCTCAGCCAAGAATGACATTGTTACAACCAACTTTGAAAATCTACCTGATGTGTACGAGGTCAGCAAAGAACTAATAACAAAGAAAAGTGACTACACAAAAAAAGTCACATATTGGAAATACCCAAATGAAAAGTATAAATGTGACTTGTGTGGAGACATATTGGGAACTTTTAAAGAATTGAGAAAACATGTCTCCAACAAGCATAAAGGCTTCTATCTCAAAACTTATCGTTCAAAATGTGACAAAGAAGCCGAATACCACAATATTGCATGCCATTATGCCAAATGTAAAGGAAGACCTCAAAAAGGAGTGCTGCCATTCCTGTGCAGCTTCTGTGACCTCAGATTCAGAACAAAGATTGGAGTTTCACAACATGCTCGGCATGCGCATCCAAGAGCGCAAAATGAGGCTAGACTAACAGCTCTAGCAAGCAGTAAACCATCAAAATTATGGTCACAGGAAGAAATACTGCTATAAGCAGAATTGGAAAAAGTGTATGAGAACAAGAGAAACATTAATGCGCTGATGGTTCCACATTTTGACAATAAAAACAGAAAACAAATTGCAGAAAAAAGAAGAGATAGAAGAGATAAGAGTAAAAATCGGCAAAAGATGCACTGAAAGCATCAAGTGTTTCCGAGAATGACTCTTGCGATGAACCAGAGGTTACAGTGGAAGTAACAGAAAAGCGCAGAGACTTTATCAATCGAAATGTGCGCAAAAAATCAAGAACTTTGTTGAGCTGGAAGATAGAATCACAGAAGTTGAGAAGTACACCCAAAACATAGAACAACACTATGCTGCTATGGATCTGATGGATGAGATAGTGACTTATATCTCAGAAAACACCACTGATATAAGTCCTGTACCAGCAAATCGTAGCGAACCAGCAAGCGAACTCAATAATGAGCCTATGAACTCTGCTCAAGATGAGCACCAGAATGCCTCAGTACAAAACAAGATAACAAAGAAAGACAAGAAAAACGGAAGGCTTAATCGGACACACGAGAAAAATTATGCAAAAGCAAAGGGCAGCTATAAAGAATACCAGGCAATGTTTAAAAAAGACAAAAAGAAAATTGACAGGATTATCACTGATGGGGCAGAAGATGCCACTTGCCAAATCAGTGCTGATGAAATTTTCCAATATTACAAAGGCATAATTGAAAAAGAAAACAAGAAAAACCCTAAATTCATACCGATTGATCGGATACCGGATGAATGGGAAATTAGATATTTATGTAAAGAAATTACACTGCTCGAAATAACTAATGCCTTCGATGACTCAGATTTAAAGAAAGCAGTGGGGCCTGATAAGATTGGTCTGAATGACTTGAATAAAGTACATAGCAGGCAACCAAGACTGCTGCCCAGAATTTTGTCGTCTTGGTTATCGATGAGTAGAGTACCAGAAAGTATCAAAAAGAACCGGTCAATATTGATACCTAAAAATGTACCGATTAGTGAACTTAAAAAATCAGTAATTGGCGTCCAATTACCATCGGTACTGCATTTATGAAGTTATTCACAAAAATACTAACTAAAAGACTCATTTTTTGTTGAATTGAATACAAGACAAAAAGGCTTCATGAAGGTGAGAGGCTGTCTCGAGAATCTGACTTCTACAAAATATCATAAAAGGGGCACGAAAAAACAGTCACTCTTTAGCAGTTGTGTTCATAGATATCTCAAAAGCCTTTGACTCGGTCAGCCATGGTCACATTCTACAGAGTCTCGCAAGGCACAGAGTTCCATCATACATCAGAGACATAATAAAAGACTTATACACTGACTCAACAACATCTTTCAAGGGAAAGAACAACGAAGCAACTCCTGAAATAACAATGAAATCTGGGGTTAAACATGGTGACTCTTTATCCCCACTGCTATTTAACATTGCCATGGATCCTCTGATCTGTGATCTTCAGAAAGACGGCAAGGGCTTCACATTCGGATCTGATGGTCTTATTGAGCAAATCACCGCTCTCGCCTTTGCCGATGACATCGCAGTACTCAGCAGCACCTGGGAAGGAATGAGTACAAATCTGAAAATCATTGAAAAATTCAGTAAAACAACAGGATTAAAACTTAATGTGAAAAAGACACATGGATTTTATATCAGTCACCATAAAGATATAATCCTGATTAACAACTGTAAACCATGGCAATTTGAAAAACAAAACATTGTAAACATTCATCCAGGAGAAAGTGAGAGATACCTCGGTTTGAACTTTGATCCACACACTGGCCTACAAGCAAACAACAAAATTAATGAGGTTCTTGTTAATTGGGCTCAAAAACTTGATAATCTACCACTTAAGCCCACGCAAAAAATAGAAATTTGGTGTCAGTACTTGAT
>CAWUFW010002340.1:447500-607500 GCA_963921515.1 Calotriton arnoldi | reverse complement strand
AAGTACAATAGTAACATCCTTGAATCCAAACCACCGGTACCCAAACACGCCTCCAACCTGACTTCCATAACTATTCTGCATTGTGGTTATGTTGTGCTTTGAAAATATTTGAAGGACATTTTGTGGGTTTAGGGACATCAGTTTAGTAACGATGCTAACACTGGGCGGGTTATTCAAACATGGAGAAGGAAATTACGTGAACATTTTGAAGTCAGTAAAATAGGTCTCACTTGCTCTACACAGATCTGAGTTAAGCTCCTCTGGAACGACAATTTTTAATACTCCTGCCTAGGCTTTCTTGAGTGCTACAAGGACAATGTGTAGTGAGAGTGATGACACCATTCAGTAGGTAAGTAGTAGCATACTCTTTACAATCCTACATCCTCATGCTGACCTCTGCAGTAGATGCATATTTTGAGAACATGAAATACTAATGGCCTTATTACCAATACGGCGGTCCATAGGACTGCCGTAGTAGCGGTGGCAGTCCGACGACCACTGCACTGCAGGTCCGCCTGCAGTATTACAACTGAGGTGGTCGTACCACCACTGGACCGCTGCAACCACTGAGGATTTGTGATCCAGCGGCGGTGGCGCAGTGGTCTGAGGCAGCAATATGCTGGCGGTGCTGCTGCAGCACTGCCAAGCATATTACGAATTTCCTCACCGACCTCCTTTTCAAGGTGGTGAGCCCACCATGAAAAGGGTGTCGGTGAGGAAACTAAGGGGGCCCTTAAGGCCCCCCTGTTGCCTCTGGGCCATGGGGTGCATGCAGGTGGGCACATGGTGTGCCCCCCTGTCTGTATGCAGCCCCTGTTCCTGCACGGCATAGACTGCACAGTTCATGCCGTGCAGGAACGTGCTTTGGCGCTCCCATTGCGGTACCTTTTTAAGGCTCAGATATGAGCCTTAGAAAGGCACCGCAATGGGACCGCCAAAGCACCGCCTGCCAGACCAGAATTAAACTCCTAATCTGGCGGGCGATGTGCGGACGTCTTTGGCGGTCTCACATCAGGGCGCTGGCGTGGCAGCCCGCTGCGAGACCGCCAAAGTCGTAATCAGGCCCTAAGTGCAGTATGGAAATGACATCAGCACAAAAGTCCTGTCCTCAAAGGACAACATTCCCACAACTAGCCACGACCCTTTCGTAGTCTTATTAATGTATAAAATTGATTTGCCTATCCCTTTCATGACCTCACCATGTGCCTTGCATCAGAGGGCATTATCGTGATAGTCCTAAGCACTCTGTTCAATGATAGTTATCACCCATGTCTCCATCTCTGGTCCAGACATGACCCATATACACAAACTGCACAGGAAAAGAGTGCAGTACGCACTACTCACTCGACAGTGGTACAGGGAACTAATTTCTAACTCTCCATCCTCTGAAAACCCTCCAACTCCTCCAAACTTAGCACCACAAGGAGCTGACATAGGTTATAGTCTATCTAAACTACCACAAGTGAGTTTAAACCACCTCCCAAAAAACGAATTGTCAGGCTTCTAAGGCTGCAAAATAGGGCAGCCAGAATGTTTGTGTGCTTACGAAATCTGGACCATATCATGCCAGGTCTGAAAGCTCTAAACTGGCTTCCGGTTGCATTTAGGATTAAGTTCAAAACACTATGCATTATCCCTAAAGCTATGGCAGAGGTCCTGGTTACCTCCAGGAGACGGGATAGCACTGAGCCCCTGTTAGGAACATACAATCCTCACTGGGTCAATTCATCAAGCATTGCTCCTTTAAGAGACAAAAGGATGGGGCAAGATCCTTCGAGACCCAGGACCCAAAACAGCCTCAGTCCTTAAATTGGAAGGTGATCTTATATTCAAACTCTTTATAACTGATCTTTCTCACAGATGTAAACCAGATGTCAAACTTTGTCATGTGAGGAATTGAAGAATATCTGACCTCTGCATCTGGCTGGACTTTAACTCTCCTGTTCTCAGTTATCTCTTGCCTTGTTGTTCTAGTGCTCTGAAGAGGACTAAGTGACATGTAGCACTTTGCAAAACTTCTAAATAAATAGGTCAATTGGACCTCTGACATCCTGGTCAGGGAAACTACTCTCCCCTCGCGCAGCTCTGTCGTTGCGCCCCTTCAGGTAGGTGTTGAGGCCCTCCTCCACCCGCAGGCTCCTGCCTGCGCCTCATCCCTGGTTGTCCAGTGGGAGACCCTTGCTCTTCTGCTGGTCCGCTCTGCCTGTCTTCGCTGTTTTTTGTCTCGTGGTGCCTTTTCTGTCTCTTTGTGCCTCCTTTGTCCCTTTGTGCCACTTCTGTCGCTTTGTGCCTTTTCTGTCTGTGCCTCCTTTGTCTCTTTGTGCCTCCTTTGTCTCTTTGTGCCTCCTCTGTCCCTTTGTGCCGCTTCTGTCTTTGTGCCTTTTTTTCTTTCGGAGCCTCTTTCTGTGCCCCTCTTGTAATGTAATGTAAGGGCTATTTGAAGAGCGCACTGCAACCCGCCGGGTATCCTGGCGCTGAGAGACGGAAAAAAGCCTGTGACAGAGGACAGAAGACATTATACTCTGGGAAAGAACCAAGTCTTTAATTTCTTTCTAAACGGCAAAAAGTCCGTCATCTGTCGCAACTCCGTAGGTAGGGTGTTTCAGAGCCTTGCAGCAGCAACACTGAAAGCTTGCCCCCCCCAGTTTAGCTCTTCTGACCCTAGGCACTTTCACCCAATTGGCAGAAGAGGACCTAAGGCAACGAGTGGGAACATACCAACTAAATTTACTCTGCAATGGTATTGGCCCAAGACCATGCAGCGCCTTGAACATGACACAGAGGGATTTAAAGTGAACCCTCTGCAGAATTGGGAGCCAATGAAGGTCCACAAGGGCCTGAGAGGGGGAGGACTGACGAGGTCTCATCAAGGCCAGCTTGGCCGCTACATTCTGGATTCTCTGCAGTCTCCCAGTTAAATATTTAGGGGACTCCAGTAGCAGGGCATTACAGTAGTCTAACCTGCTCATGATGACACTCCTTACTACCAATGCACGAGTATGTACCGGGAGCATGGGAAGTATTTTCTTAAGGACCCTAAAAAGGGAAAAACAGCTCCCAACGGTCTTATTGACTTGATTTTCCAAAGTCAGCTTCTCATTAAAGCAGATTCCCAAATTGCGAACCGATTTAGACGGTGCCGGCGGGGCATCGGCAGCAGTGGGCCACAAATTGGCTGGGAGAGGATATGACATTCTCCCACCTGCAATGTAAAGGAACTCTGTTTTATCTGCATTAAATTGCAGGGAGTTAGTTCTCAGCCAATATACCACACTCTGCATACATGCATGGAAGTTTTCCACAGAGAGTGACTGTTCTCCCTCCCAAGAGAGAATAAGCTGGGTGTCATCCGCATAATTTACAAGGCCTATGCCGTAGGATTTAATAACATCCACCAAAGGACGCATATAGGCATTAAATTGTCTATTTGTGCCTGTGTTCTGCTTCCACTGTTTTGTCCTTTGGTCCCGTTCCCGCCGCTGCTGCCCTTGCAGCCCCCCCCCCTTCGCGTCCCCGCTCCCGCCTCCCAGCTGCTCTCCCTCCCCAGACCCCTACTTAACGGTGGCCGCTGTGCGGTCGCGCCATTGGCGCGCAAAGGCAAGCCCGTCTGCCCCCGTCCGCAACCCGACCGCGACCAGCGCCAGGAAACCTGGTCCTCCGACCACCCATCTCCACGTCTCAGCAACACTCCTCGCACTCAACCCCGGAAGAAACAACAACTGCCAGCTATTGACGCCTAACACCACCCAATGCCAAATGTCCTGCCGACACTGCCGCCGCTCCTTCACCCACATCCGGACCCCCACCGCTACCTCCAACCCACTGGATGCCATCGAGCCCAAACCCCGGAGCTGCATCCTCCTCAACGTGCGCTCCCTACACAGACACACAGTAGAAATCTGGGACCTTCTAAACACCCTATCGCCCGACTTCACCTTCCTCACTGAGACCTGGACCAACGCCAGATCTGCACCCGACATCGCAACCGCCACCCCCGACGGGTACAAGATCCAGAGGAAGGACCGCCCCAACCACCCTGGAGGTGAACTCGGCATCGTACACAAAAACTCCCTCCGACTCACCACAGCCAGCACGATTGACTCCTCGTTCCCCATGGAACACCTCCATTTCCAGATTCAGATCAACCCCAGAACGACTCTACATGGCACCGTCGCCTACAGACCACCCGGACCTCACGCACCGTACGCCACCACCATCGCAGACCTCATCGTGCCCCACGCCCTCGCCTCCACGGACTATGCACTGCTCGGAGATCTGAACTTCCACCTCGACAACCTCAGCGACCCCAACTCCACTGCCCTCCTGGACAACCTCGCCAACATCGGACTGAAACAGCTAGTCACCACCCCCACCCGCAAGGCAGGACACACCCTCGACCCTATCTTCGCAGAGGAAACAACATCCGCTTCAGCCACACCACGCAACCCCTCTGGACGGACCACCACTGCGTCCACTTCTTCTCGAAACCTACCGCACATAAGCCTACACCACGCCCCCTGCCCAGGAACTGGAGCAAGATCACCGAAGAACACCTCAGCTCCGCCCTCAACCGCGCCCCTCCACCCACCACGACCGACGCCAACTCTGCGGCCAACGAACTCCACAGATGGCTCACCGACTGCACAAACCCCCTCCAGAAATCTGACGGACAACCGACCACGAAAGCCACCTGGTTCACTACCGACCTCCGAGAATCCAAGCGCAAGTCCCGACGACTCGAGAAAGCTTGGAGGAACAGCAAAACCCTGGAAGCACGCACCCATACAAGACCGCCATGACAGAACACCACCAACTCATCAGAACCACGAAGAAAAAGTTCATCCAGGACAGAATCCTCTCCAACTCCCGCAACTCCAAGGAACTCTCCAGCATCATACAAGAATTCACCAACCCCCCGCGAAACCTTCGATGTCCTTCCCTCCCAAGACCTCTGCAACAAACTCGGCTCCTACTTCCACCACAAGATCAGGACTCTCTACGACAACTTTGATGACCGGAACCAAGGCACCGACACTACACCCACCACCGGCAACGCCACCCAGCCTATCATCACCGCCTGGACCCCTGTCACCACAAAAGACACCGCTAAGACCGTGAGGATAAAACACTCAGGAGCCGCCACCGACCCCTGCCCACCGCACATCTTCCACAGAGCCGCCTCCGCTATATCCCCCGATCTACGACGCACCATCAACTGCACTCTCAAAACAGGCAAGTTCCCTGACAACTGGAAACGCGCAGAAGTCAAGCCCATCCTCAAGAAGCCCTCCGCAGACCCGATGGACCTCAAGAACTAAAGACCTATCTCTCTCCTCCCGCTCAACAACAACAAAGGCACAACAAAGGGCCTGGTTATGGGGCGGATGTGCCGCTACATAAAAATTAGAGTGGGATGGGGAGAGGAAGGGCAAACAATGGACAAACTTACAGGATGGAGAAGCAACTGAGAGACTGAAGCAGGGGGCATTGCTTGGGGTCAGGGCCGGACTGGCCGTAGCGGGCACCGGGCGTTTCCCCGGTGGGCCGCCAGGGCGGGGGCCGGTTTTGGGCCCCTGGGGGGCCGTTTTTGTTACAGGGCCGTTTTTGCAGCATAGCTGCAATATCGGCCCCTGTAACAAAATCGGCCGGAACCGGCTCTGGCAAAGTGCTCGGCCGTACAGCCAACACCCGGGGGGGCCAGCCGAGCACTTTGCCAGGGCCGGTTTTGGTTCCCAGTCCGGCCCTGGATGGAGTGAGCAGCACACGTAGAAGAGAGCAAGAAAACACACAAGTACTTCGTACGTATTGTTTTTTTCTACAGTAGGTCTTCCACAACAGACAACTATAAAGTGTATGCAGGACCTAATCAAGAATAAAGTCAGGAGGTAATTTTTATTTTCCATTCCTTAAGGCTAACAGGGTTTGCCATCCTGTGTTCTTTTTCACACTATGCTTAAGTAAAACAAATTCCCTTTTGTGCTGTAACTTCTAAATACTCCTATTGTTTATTCACATAAAAATGTAAAATTCATTAAAAAATATAAATGTATTGACAAACAATCAGATGTACGAGGGGCATACATAAACAAGTGAGGTGTATCTTGACTTATTAGATGTACATGTACATCTGATTGTATGTCCATACATTTATATTTTTGAATGAATTTTACATTTTTATGTGAATAAACAATTGACAAAGCACAGGAGATGGTTTTTTTAACTGATAATATTGAATATGGTCATGTCACGCTGTTAGTCTTTTCATTGCACTCTTATTGGCGGAAGGTTGAGTATTTAGAAGTTACAGCACAAAAGGGAATTTATTTTACTTAAGTGTTTGGTCCACCCTGTCCCTTTTGGCTAAGGAGGGTGACTCTCTTGTTTTGAGATATACGTACAGCTTTTTCACACTATGCACATTAAGGCACTTTGCATTGCAGCACATTTTTTAGGATTTATGACAAGGATTAAAAAATGTTTTTCTACGGATGACTTTGAGGAAGATTTCGGGATCAAACGAACAATTGATTTAGATGCCGCTTAGAATTGTTTGTTTGGCCCCTATAATGCTTCGTGTGATAGAGGGGTGACTATCACGTTTGAGACCACTGAGCACTGGACTCAATGCTTGACTCTTACCTCCCTTTTCTTAGGATATCTTCGGGACAGTGTGTGTTTAGATTTTCTGACCTTATGAACCTTAAATTCCTCCTCGGCTTGTTTGTTTGACATTTCACAAGTCTTCTAAGTGGAATTGTCACATATATTGCTGGCTTTTAAGCAAACAGCATGCTGCATTGTGGGGTTTTTAGTTGTGCTTTCAACATGGTCATCGTGGGCTCAAAAAACCTGCATACAACGTGCTGTTGATTAAAATGCCAGAATTGCCTACATGTGTTATCCATGATATGGCACCATTTCTAAGCTAGGCTTTAAAAATTTACAAAGTCATTTAGTCCATTTCAAAAGCGGCTTGCTTCACACGTAAAACCAAAAGTGAAATCCGCTCACATTTTGTCAGCGTTCACTCATTCATTCACATCATGCATTCAAACAAGGATTAGCAATGAGAAGCATGTTGTCTTTTCTGTAGCTAAAAGTTTAATACTGAGCTTCACAAAAAACCTACAACGGGGCATCAAAAGCGCTATGTTCCCTAGCAAAAAGATTAAGTAAAGGGCATCGCACTGTTTTTCCACATACACAGAGCTGGCATAACACAAGTAACTAGCAAACTAAAGAGTGAGTGAGAAGAGTTGGAGGACTTTTATGCACTCTCCATAAACAGACATAAACCTAAAAGTATTACAGCCCTCTGGGAAGAAACAGCCAACGCTCTTATGGAATAAGCAAACACTCATGAACCCACTTATGATGATAACCCTCACCTACTTAATATGACATGCTCCGTCAACGAGTACCACATCTAGCACTAGGAAGCATCACAAAGTACAACATGCACTGGTTGTTCAGTATCCTGGTTATGGGTTTCCTTAGTTTGGGGGGTGGTCATGCCAATAAGTCAGCATTTATGTTCTCTCTTTTTTAAACTGACAGACCTATTTTTGAGAATTTTTATTTTATTTTACCGGTGTTTTCCCACATAAGAATAAAAACAGGATTTGTGGAGCAATGGATTCTGCTTTACTTTCCAACATAACCCGGCTCTCTAATATCGCCTCAGTGGGGGGCAGGCGCCTTCCTCTGGACTACAGGTCTCGGTATGTCAAAGCAAATATTCCAAAATAGTCCCTGGTTAATAAGGCATGTTATACAAGAGCATTCAATATTTCCTTTATTTTGTTTATAATGTGGAGCAGCAGCAGTGGAAACACACCTTCTGGACAGAACAGGTACACCTTGGGCAGAAACAGTGCAAGATTCCCTCCTTCAGAGAACAGGTACAGGAGCAGCAGTACTCGTTTTCCTAATCAAAGGCCTTTACAAATCGGGCAGCAGCAGAGCAATAGTTGCTTCCTCACAGAACAAGTACAGCAAGCAAAGTAAGCTTCCCTGTCTGAGAGAAGTAGCAAGTGCAGTCTTCCATTCCCCATGGAACAGATTCTGCAAGACAGATCGGTGCAAGCTTTAATCGCTCACAGAACATATACACTTAAGCCATGAGTGATCTGCAAATTAGAGACAGATCTCTGGAGCTGATTTTTATCTCACGGGGAAGAATGTATAGGTGGATGAATGAGTGAATATGCAAATTATTACACCACTTTCAAGTGATATTCACACCAGCATCCTAAAAGTCCTGCAAGCGCCACTGGGAGACCTGCTGTCACTCATGTCATATCCTGGAGTCTTGCTGCTGTCACGTCTTGCATAGCCAAAAGTAGCCATTCACATGCATATTTGTCAATGAACTGTAGATCTCCAAGGGTGGACCACTGCTATATCAATACAGAGACCTTCCCTACTCATGGTGTGAAAGGTGGGGGAGGTAGGGACATGTGTCCAGTACTGCAATTTAAAGACAAACTGGCTTTATAAAAAAAATGCCTCTGTGCTGTTCTTTTGTTCTCCCACCCCATGATGCTTCTGTCTTTATATTTCTATCTTTTTCAAACAGAATAGATAACCCCTTCCTCTCTCTTTTTCCCTCCCTCTCAAGTCCAACTATCTGGCTTACATTAATCTCTCTTCTCAGTCTCTCGGATTTTCATTTGTCTCTTCACCTTCAATTCCTTCACACTCTTCGTTCAGACCTGCCTCTTTTGCCCTGGTCTATCCCAACTTAATCTATTATAGAACCTTCTGCCAGGCACTCACTTTTCCCACTCTTACTCCCCTTTACCTCTCACCTACCCATCTCTCTTACTTCCTCCTTTCTACTACTTCTACCTTCTTCTGCACCATCTAGGGCCAGCCCAGACATCGTTACCCTAGTTCAAGGTACATTTTTCAGTACCACCCACACTATCAATGGTGTCACATTTGCTGCTTGTACTGGTAATATGAAATCCCTGCTGATGGCAACCTAGACTTCCACCTAGTACTTTGCTGTCCAAAAACTGCCCTGCTTGCTCCAGTCTCTTCTCACAGCTACCCATGAACTCTTTATCATTCATTCTCCCTATGAAAAACATGAACCTCATAATTTCCTTTCTCACACCTCCACCTCTTTTTCTCCCACTTTATACTCACAAACCCTTGTCTGTCCACCTCGTGTTACCATGTTCTCCCTATCCTCACCATCTCAACCTTACCACACACGCAGACACTATTCATCCTGACAGTCATCTTACTTCATGTTTTATACATTCCTTTATCACATCTTTCTTTTGCATATCTTCTATTCTCACCTTCTTCTCACAAAGTCCCGCTATTCTGTCCGATACATTCCTCTTACCATCCAATACCTAGTCACATGCACTCACGCTATCACTCTCAAATGCTCCTCTCACAAACACACCTAATAACCTTCCCTCTTTCAAATCCTCTCTTTCCTCGCACACTGCACCCATTGCCTTTCTCGCTCATAACCTTCATACTAGTGGTGGGCGGAACTCATGCAGTTTCACTCCGCGGAATTCTGCGAGATCCATAAAAAAGACATGAGTTTCCGTGGAATTCTCCCAGCGGGAGCAAAATATGCATGTCCGGCTGCAATTTAGTGCCAGTAGTGCAAGCAGCGCTAAAACATCAGCGCGAACGGCAGCACCATGACATGCACAAGAGCGCGTGGCCATTTGAGTTGAATTTGCTGCCGCTCGAGTAGAAAATCTACTCGAGTGGCAGCAAATCTACTTGAGAAGCAGCCCTCTGACTGCCCGCTTTAGAAAATCGCGCAAGGGGACGCTAAATCTCACTCACATTCTGGAGGCGGAATGAAACATTCTGCCCACCCCTACTTCTTACACTGTCCTTTCCTTGCTCAAATCCCTCTCACCTCCTGTTTCTCACAGCACTTTCTTTCACTTTCTTACGTTCTCATTTACCAGCGCACACACTTGAGGATGGTTGTGTTTTTATACTCCCTCACAACAGTGCAAATTTCATTTTTGAAAATTGAACTGATGAAAACAATGCTGTGTTCCACAATTCGGCTATACTGACGCCCTGCTGAGGTCAGAAGAGAAAATACTATGCAAGATTGTAGGCTTAAATCAATGCAGTAATGATTTAAAAATTAAAAATGGATGCGAAAATAGAGCAAAATGAGAGGGTGGGCCCATTTACAAATTGCTGGCATTTGTGTGGAATGTTTGATTTTCCAGCTGTTGAAAAGAGGTCGTAACCTAGAAGGCCATTGCTACTTGGAACAGTTCAGCCACAGCCTAAGTAACTATTCTTGTGTCACACAACAGCAAACCTCCTTGAAAAGGTTCTGACTGGCGCGCACCAGGCGCTGTGCAATCTCAGCCTCGCGGTTGCATCTGTTCAAAATGTTGGATGTGGCCGAATGGCCAGAGCTGCCAACTTTGGAGCTGGGGAACTAGGTTCGAGTCTCGGTGTCATCTCAATATCCTACGATTCTGGGCAAATCACTTAATCTCCCTGTGCCTACCAAAACAAGCATTTGCAATGCAATAGGTCTCGCATTTATGAGAGTTTGAGCTAGTGGCATTGTAAATGACAATTCCTTTTATTTATGTGTTATTTTTAAAACAGATAAATAAAAGGCATCGTCATTTACAATACCTTCGGGTCGAGTTCGCGCTAAATATAATTGCAAAAATAAAACCGCACCACTGTAATCAATACTCAAACTTCGCAGGACTCCTGCCAAACACACGTTTCAATCGAGACTACAGTATGCGACAAGGCTTAAAATGAAAAGCAAATGCAAGGCTTGGGGCGCTGTAGAGCGTTGCAGGCTACACTAGTGACACAAAGGAGCAACACAAACGAAGAAAACACAGCACCAGGATGAGATTGACAAATTGGTGCCTGAAATTATATTAACGTCTTATTTTTACCCTCGATACATATCGGTTTTCATATTCTTCCCCAACCTCTCCCATGAACTTTTGTTGCTCAGAAACAAAACTAACCTGGTGAGTCAAGAAGAAGTATACCTACGTGAAAACGTCAAGATTATTATTTTATTCTTTTTACTTACGAGTGCAGTTTTATTCAAATATCCCAAGCTCGTGGGGTGACATCTGCTGGCAATAAGCTGCAAAAAGGTCCTCAAACGAATATGGCCAGGTATTGGCGAGTCCCCTACCATCATGTTGACCCCAACCTCCCTTTCAGAAAACCAGGGGGTATTACCGGTCTCCCTCTTTCCCCCCCGAGGCACAGGGAATAAATCAACATTCAACACAAAAATCTTGGATTAGGGGTCGTATAACCCCGGCCGTATTTTATTAAAATTAAAAATTCATAATTTTAAAACTTTTAAACATTTTCTAATACGCAGAAAAATCCACACATATTCAGTACTTGATACATTTTCATATACAAGGTATTTACACATCTTTATGGCTAACTTTAACACGTCTCTAATACATAGCCATACCTAACCTAAAACTGGAATATGTACAATTTATATTTTTCTGCGTATCCCGGATGAGCCTACGTGCAAGGTCATGACTGGTCCCAACCACTTGTTAGGTTCCCCTTCTTACCGGAGTGACCTTGCGCAGGAGGCCCGGTTGCCCATGAGATTCCTTCCCTCGGGCACCCCCTACGCCCTCGAATACTACCTCCCAGGGACTGTTGTTATACCAAACTTGGCGCCCATGCGGGGATTGGCCCAAGGGCCTGCCGGAAGCGGAACTTTCTACCCCCGCACCCTTCAGCCTACTGGCCGTAAATGCCCCCTGGAGTGTGATGAGAGACCACTGTCCCCCCCCCAGGCATCCCCCTTAATAAAGGGATGCCTACTAAGAGATGGAAAAATTGACCGACCAATCATGACCTTACCGCAGACCAAGGATACTCCAACATAAAATACAACAAGCAGAAAACGTCGCCCTGTAATAAAACATACCAATATGACAATACTTGACACCACATTGCAATACCTGGAATGGAAAACCAATGAATTCAAATCCTGAAAGAGAACCTGTTATACAAAACCTACACATGACATTCCTAAAAATGCTGCCTCAGGGGATGGTGGGTGGGGAAAAGCAAATAAGAGGTTAATTAATGACCTCTGTCGCGTGGACGGAGGCGTGCAGTTGTCCCCAAAGCGGAGCGGCGAGGAAAAGACCGTGCCGCCGCTCCGCGCTCCTTTTAAAGGAGCAGTCCAGCAAGGCAAGAATTCTGGCTCTAACAGGTCCCGGCAGCATCCCGGACCCGTTTTGCCTACGTTGCCCCGGAAATGCTTGTTTCGCTTCCGGGGCACTTCTTCAACTACCAATCATCGCCCGCGGGGGGCGGGCGTGGCCGTGTCATCGGCCACTAACCCCGCCCCGCAGGAGAAGCGTCCCGGGGACCGGCACAACCGCCATATTTGCGGCGTGCCCGAGTTCCCGTTGGGGCCTCTGGATATGGCCAGGTATTGCAGAGTCCCCTACCATCATGTTGACCCCAATCTCCTTTCCAGAAAATCTGGGGGTATTACCGGTCTCCCTCTTTCCCCCCCGAGGCACAGAGAATAAATCCACATTCAACACAAAAATCTTGGATTAGGGATCGTATAACTTCAGCCGTATTTTATTAAAATTAAAAATTTATAATTTAAAAACTTTTAAACATTTTCTAATACGCAGAAAAATCCACACATTCAGTACTTGATACATTTTCATATACAACGTATTTACACATCTTTATGGCTAACTTCAACAAGTCTTTAATACATAGCCATACCTAACCTAAAACTGGAATATGTACAATTTTTATTTTTCTGCGTGTCCCGGATGAGCCTACGTGCAAGGTCATGACTGGTCCCAACCACTTGTTAGGTCCCCTTTCTTACCGGAGTGACCTTGCGCAGGAGGCCCGGATGCCATGAGATTCCTTCCCTCGGGCACCCCTTACGCCCTCGAATACTACCTCCCAGGGACTGTTATGCCAAACTTGGCATCCATGCGCCTGTGCGGGGATTGGCTCAAGGGTCTGCCGGAAGCGGAACTTCCTACCCCGCACCCTTCAGTCTACCGGCCGCAAACGTCCCCTGGAGTGTGCTGAGAGACCACTGTACCACCCCCTCCCCCCCCAGGCGTCCCCCTTTATAAAGGAATGCCTACTAAGAGATGGAAAAATTGACAGACTAATCATGACCTTACCGCCACAGGCCAGTATAGTTGACCAACTATCTGACCCCCCCTTCCGCCTGCTGACACAAGGTCATGCCCTGACCCTTGCCCCTAACATCCAGGCTAGCACGTTTTCCATGAAATACTCATTGCCCAGCTTAGAGAGGTGGACCCCGTCCTGGAGAAAAAACCGCTCCCCCCGGATGCACCCATGTGCAATCGTCTGCAGTCTGGGAGACCAAAAGAGCCTATCAATCCTGTTGTTGATTCTATTCACAGAGTGATTCAAAGCCCAAACCGACTTCCCACCCCGCCATTGAAACCTGGGAATCATGTGAGACCAAACCAACACAGCCTGTGGGCATTTCTTGGCCAACAATCCCATTTCCGTGATCAGAGCTTCCACCACTCTTTTCCTACCCAGGTAGTCATTACCTCCCAAATGCACTATTACCACGGCGGGCGCCCCCTGAGCCCTAGCTAACAAAGCACAAAAAACATTACGAAATTGCGACAATCGCAAACCCCCTTGTCCATGCAGTGCCACTTTGAAACCCGCCTGGAGAGCCCTGTCCGCGAAATTTCCTGTGAAGAATTGTTGTTCAACCTGCTGACATATGAAAGACCTACAATCCAAACTTCTTTCTGGCCTGGCCCCCAGGCGGAGACCTGGAATGGGCGATGTCCTGATGACCGGCGGACGACGGCTAGCTCCCCTCCTGCGGCACAGGACGTGGAAACTACGAGAGATCGAAAGAAAACCAACCATTAGCCCCTAATACTTAAAGCAGGTGTAAACGCACATAACGTTTGTAACAGTCAGAAGACCAACGCCCTATTCTCTGAACTTCATGTCCCTGCAGTCCCAGAGCCGTGGCTTCAGTGGCTGCCCCAATCCTGAAAGAATGGGTACCAAATTTAGATGCATCTAGGCCTGCCACCCCCAAGGCCAATGTCAATACTCTTGCTCACTTTGCCACTGTATTGAAGCTAGCCTGGCAGATGAAGGGTGTTACCCAGAAACCGGTCCCAGGATGCTTGTTTCCGGTTCAGGGAAGACCTGGCTAGGCAGTTCGGGCTGGACTGTTCCCATGAGGCACAGGGTCAAGACTGATTTGCATATGGCTGGGTCTGAACTGAGGTGACGAAGTGAGCTAAAGAATGATGATGGATTCAACCCAGATCTGTGACTGGGGGTGAGTGTCTGAAAAGTTTCAGCGCTCCGTCCATCATCTCCTTGTGTTTGCTTTGTTCGCCCTAAGTTGGCAGGATATGCCCAGACGTGGGTCCCTTGCTCACTTTGCCACTGGATTCAAGCTAGCCTGGCTGATGAAGGGTGTTACCCAGAAACCGGTCCCAGGATGCTTGCTTCCGGTTCAGGGAAGACCTGGCTAGGCAGTTTGGGCTGGACTGTTCCCATGAGGCACAGGGTCAAGACTGATTTGCATATGGCTGGGTCTGAACTGAGGTGGCGAAGTGAGCTAAAGAATGATGATGGATTCAACCCAGATCTGTGACTGGGGGTGAGTGTCTGAAAAGTTTCAGCGCTCTGTCCATCATCTCCTTGGGTTTGCTTTGTTTGTCCTAAGTTGGCAGGGTATGCCCAGACGTGGGTCCCTTGCTCACTTTGCCACTGGATTCAAGCTAGCCTGGCTGATGAAGGGTGTTACCCAGAAACCGGTCCCAGGATGCTTCTTTCCGGTTCAGGGAAGACCTGGCTAGGCAGTTCGGGCTGGAGTGTTCCCATGAGGCACAGGGTCAAGACTGATTTGCATATGGCTGGGTCTGAACTGAGGTGGCAAAGTGAGCTAAAGAATGATGATGGATTCAACCCAGATCTGTGACTGGGGGTGAGTGTCTGAAAAGTTTCAGCGCTCCGTCCATCATCTCCTTGTGTTTGCAATGTCAATACTCTGCCAAACTGAAATTTCGTGAGGGGGGTCCCATCCTGGTGTATGAGTAAGGCTACCTGTTTTCCGTTTTTACTGATTTTTACAGATAAATACAGACAGAAAACATTTATTTTCTTGTCTGTATTTATTTTTAAATGTGGATAAAAACGGAAATTGGGTTGCTTTTAGAGTAATTCTAAATACTGTCTGCCATGACTGCAAGGCCAATAGCTGTGTGGATTGATAGGTAAGAGGGTTAAAAAAGAAAGGAATTTTAGTAAAGAGGCTTTAACAGCAGTAGATATGCACAAGGTTGATACAGAAATGTGCATATTTTCATATAAGTGCATTCATTTATCTTCTGCTGGTGTTCGCAGCATTGAAACCTGGCAGGCATTCAAGCATGAGTGCATATTTATCGGTGAAATAAATGTGGAAATATACTAATTTTAGCCTCTTTTTTCCACAAAACCTAAAATAAATATGGATAAATACAGATAAAATTAGCAAAAAATAAATATGGATAAAAACAGACGGAAATGTCCCAAAAATAAATACCATAAAACCGGGAGCCCTATGTATGAGCAATGGCCCTCCTGCGCCCCGTGGCCTGTAGGCCAGATAAGCCTCTAGGTTGCCTAACGGACAGCATGCGTTCACATGGGCTTTGTGCAGAACAACATGCTCCCCCCTTCCATTCTGAACCATCTTGGACCTGGAAATTGATAAGGATACAGATCCTCCCTGCAGGTGAACATGGGCAAATTGCATCCCCCCTGCCAATCATGCTTGCTACGCGCCACCAATTCCCCTACCCTGAAAGCGCCATAGAAATACATACTTACCCTAGTGCCTCCATGAGGGCTGACAGTACCTCTATGCTAATTGCTGCCGGATGTCTGGCTGAGAACCTTGCAGGCGTTGCCACCCCTTTAGTGCCCTCTGTACTAAAAAAGAGCCCGTGGGATCCCTATGCCCCTGCATCTTTGCAAAAAAGGCTATTGCCGCCATGTGGCGTCTTGCGCACGCCACAGAACGCCCCCATCCCTTAATTCCTTCACGAATGATATGACAGACGTTGGCTCATGCCATGCCCCTTCCCAGCCATCCCGTAGAAAATTGCAGTAGGTGGTAAAGGCCCCCTCATAGGCCCACCTAGTCCTGGGTGCTAGGCTAGCTGCCACGAGGTCCGATAGGCTGGGGCACCAAGTTGCCACAGATGTTCTGGAAAAGGCGTGGGACAGTCCGCTGCTTCTGGGTGATAGGACCTGAAAACCTGCATCTTGAAACGAGACAATGCGTCAGCAGCGTGGTTCAGTATTTCCGGGACATGTTTGGCCCTAAATATCACATTTAATCTCATGTATTGCAGTACAATCTCCTTTAACAAGCGAAGCATCATCTTACAATTAGCAGACTGCTGATTAATGCATTCCACCACTGCCTTGTTATCAGACCAGAAAACTACTGATTGATTACGAAATTGGAGCGGCCAAATAGTTAAGGCCACCAAAATGGGGAATAGTTCCAGAAATGAAATGTTACTTGTTACACCAGCGTCAACCCACCAAGTGGGACAACGTTGCGCTGCCCATTATGGACCCACAATGGCACCAAAACCCTCACTCCCAGCAGCGTCTGTCATGAGGCCAAGGTCCGGGCTGGACCTAGCAGGGCTGGGCCACACTACCGTGCCATTGAAATCATGCAGGAATGCCATCCAAATCTGCATATCCTGATTAACCTCGCTGGACAACCGAGTGCGGTCATGCTTTTCTTTCAAACCAGACATTGCTTGTGCAATGGAGCGTGAAAAGAGGTGGGCCATTGGAATGATTCGCAATGCAAAATTAAGCATTCCCACTGCCTTCTGTAATAGATGTAAAGTGACCTTTTCTTTGCTCAGGCAATCCTCCAATGCCAGCGTGAAACCTCTTACCATACTGGGAGGCGTGAAACACCCTCCACTGAATCCAGTTATATGCCCAGAAACTCAATTTGTGTGGCCGGCCCCACTGTCTTTCCTGGCGCCAGGGGGACCCCAAATTCGCGCATGAGTGAGCAAAATGCTTCTAAAGCCCTGCCGCACTCCTGTGACCCCGGCGCCCCTAACAGGAAGTCATCCAAATAGTGCAAAACCCAGTGGTGCCCAGTCACCTGCTTGAAAACCCACTCCAAAAAAGAGCTGAATTTCTCAAAATATGAGCAACAGACCGAGCACCCCATTGGCATGCACTTGTCCATGTAGAACTTCCCTTCTAGTTGGAACCCCAAAAGATGAAAGTCTTGTGGATTAACCGGTAGTGAATGGAAGGCAGATTCTATGTCAGATTTAGCCAACAACGTGCCTGGGCCAAGCGACTGCAAGATTGCAATCACCTGATCCAATGACGCGTATCTCACAGTGCACAGGGCCCCATCAATAGCATCATTCAATGACTGACCCCTAGGAGCGGACAAGTTGTGGATCAAGCCGAACTACCACAGGTCTATTTTGGGCACCACCCCCAGCGGTGAGCAGACAAAATCATCAACCGGAATTGTATCAAAAGGACCAGCCAGCCTCCCTAAACTAAATTCCTTCAACACTATAGCTATTGCCACAGACTTGTTATCCCTCACTGATTTCTGATTGCGGCAGTAAGGGACCCCAGAATAGCCATGGGCGGGGATCCTAAAGCCATCCCTGAAACCTTCTAACAAAGTCTGGGCTGTGTTTGGGCAACAGTATTTATTTAGCCAGGGTATCAACGCCATTGTTTTTATGGGTGAGTGTGCTTTGCTAAGCAACAAGCCCTCATTCCTGTTTTTTACCTCCCTTATCTTTTGATTTATTGAAACATTTGGATTTTGGGTGGGAAGATAGGCCACAGAAAGAACAGGCATGCTTGAATTTGCATGAACCAGCTGGCCTGGTGCAGGTCTGTTTGTTGAAATCCCAACAAGCCCCTTTTTTGCCACCCCCTCCCCTATGGGGTGTACCTGACCAAAAGGACTGCCCTCTTGGCGTGTCCTAGCTCGGGGTCTTCATGTGCCTTAACCACAAGAGGACATCCATTTGATCCCAAGTTAAGCCCGGGTCAGAGGCCTTCGCCCTCCGAAATTCCTTGTCATATTCTTTCCAACACACTCCCCCGTACTCATCATGTGCACATGTGATCCTATTCTGATAGCACACCAATTCCGCGCCCAGCCCTGGGAACCTCTCTATCATTATCGCATGATAGTTGGAAAATGCCTTTATCCAATTAACTAAAGTTATCAATCTTTTTCCTGGTGGGCCAATTGCCCCAATCCCTTGGATGAGCCCATTCCCTCATCTTTTTAGCCTCCTCTTTTTCATCCTTATCAATTAACAAAGAAAACATGTTCACATATTCCCCTTTCCAGATTTGTTCCTTCACCTCCTGTGAAATGTGCCTCCCCAGACGCTCCCGGGATGTGCGCATCTCACCCGAGCCCAAACTCGGTAACAATTGCCCCGTACCTGAAGAAGTGCCGGCTTGCGTCTTGTCGTGCTCATTTCCTGCAGATATGCCAGCTTTGGGGGGCTCAGGGCCATTCTTGTCGCACCCTGCGCTGTTTTGCCCCGTCCCGCTGCTAACCCCAACGACTGCCGCCGGTGGGCCCGTCTCAACTGATTGTGGCACCCCTTGCTTAGCCCCTTCCACTTGAGCCACCAATTTCCTGGCCCTTTCCACGGCATCCCCCTCTGCTAGCAGGACACCCCCGCCTGCAGAAGGGATCGCTGTCCCCGCTTTGGCTAACCATGGGAGCACTGCCGCCAGACTGGCTACCAAATCTGGTTGACCAGGCACACTACCCCCCGGAGACCCACAAGGGGGTGCTACTGGCTGAGTCGGTGCCCCCTCTAAACCGGGGACCCCTGGTGCGCCTGGCTGACTGGGACCCCCCACGCCACCTGGAGGGAGTACTCCCAATGGAGCTGTCCCATTCCCTTCCTCTGGTCTGGATCCCCCTGCTGGGACTGAGGGCCCTGGGATCCCTGGGCTCAGCAACCCTGGTGGCGCAGCCCCCCCGCTCCCACGCTTGGCTTTTGACCTCCGGGGTACTGGAGGGAATGCTGCCCTAGGAGCCACCCCCAGACGCCAAGGCCTAACTTCAGATTCCTCTTGCCCATCTACCTTCCTTCATAACTCCGACACAGACTGCCCCAACTCAGTCATCGTGGGCGTCATTGCCTCCATCCATTGCTCCATCCTGGTTGGGACCCGACGCCTCTTTGCCTTGGGTGCCATACCCCAACTCAAAAACACAAAAGGAGGGCTCACAAGGTATATAACTGCTAGCCCAATGCCTTAAACCGGGTCTACAAGTACCCCCCGCAATCGAGACAGAGAGCTTAAATACTCGCCTATGGAATGCAGACTTAAAAACCTTTCTATGCCCCCTGCATAAAAATGTCCAAAACCAATCTTACGGGCCACAATTACCAGCCCTGCGCTGATGAGGCCGCTAACCCTAGCCCAAAATGCACCCCCGGGGGTCACAACCACCCAGAATCCGGTCCGGGCTGCCCAACAAACCCCCTTACCTCCCTTTCGCAACGAAAATCACCAGACCGCAAACACCCCCACAGCTAGAGCCACTCCCACAAGTCTAATCAAGTGGGGCAGGTGAGTATTCACTCTAACCCGCGTGGCTCCCAGCTGTGGTGTAGTGCCGTCAACTGATGAGGAAGGGAGAAGGGCCAAAAGCTGCTGCTGATTGCTGGCCCCACGTGCTTGAAATGCAGCCCAAAAAATCCTGCAGAGGGAAGAGAAAAGCAAATAAGAGGTTAATTAATGACCTCCGTCACGTGGACGGAGGCGTGCAGTTGTCCCCAAGGCGAGGAAAAGACCGTGCAGCCGCTCTGCGCTCCTTTTAAAGGAGCAGTCCAGCAAGAATTCGGCTCGAACAGGTCCCGGCAGGATCCGGGACCCGTTTTGCCTACGTTGCCCCGGAAGTGCTTGTTTCGCTTCCGGGGCACTCCTTCAACTACCAATAATCGCCTGCGGGGGAGGGCGCGTCATCGGCCACTAACCCTACCCCCCACAGGAGAAGCGTCCCGGTGACCAGCACAACCGCCATATTTGCGGCATGTCCGAGTTCCCGGTGGCGCCTCTGGATTCGCACTTTAGCGATCAGCAAGTCCTACTGACCATAGCTGTTAGACGTTAAGAACAAAAATTAAGTAAAAATAATTCCAATGGAAACCATTACAAATAGACATTGTATTGATTGTTTTTTATGCTATAATCATCTGAGCATGAGGACGAGCAAGAGATACAGCAGTTCTTCGTTCAAGACTTACTTAGAAAATACAGTGGTATTGGGGGGTGTTCCCAAACCTACCCACGTGAATACACCCCTAAACACATTGTACCAGATTCACAAACTGATTTGTACAATACATTATTATTTTTGCTATTGACAAAATCCAATTTAGTATCAGGCGCCGTACTTCCCTGCCACTTTAGTGGAATATTATACACACTTAAAAATTTGCTAACTTGGAGTAAATATGAGCGTATAATAGGATGGACCTAAAAATGGGGAATATATCTTCCAAAGTGGGCGCGGCAAAAAGAAAAATGAAGGCAGTGCACAGACAGGACACTGCAAATCAAATGAAACACAAAAGTGAAATCCTGGTCAATTCACAAAAGAAAACACCTACAAGCCAAGAAGGCTCATAATTACATCCACCCTCACATTTATTCCTCAAAGAGTGTGCCATGAAATACCACACACACAATAAGGGTGGAGAAACACTTGCATGAAGTTAAAATTAAGTGATCTTTAAGATTAATGGTATAACATAGCCAAAATCACCACAATAAAAACAGTCACACAAGCGGGTGCCTAAACAAACAACTGGCTTATAAAAATGCAATCGGATAAGACAATAGCTGAAAATATAGAAGTGCTGTGAATCACAATACAGATAGTTGGCGACATGAATACAGAAAATTGAAATGTCACATCAAGCACATGCTAATGCAAAATGCATACACAGAAAACAGAAATGCAGCAAAAAAAAAGCATATTAAAAATACTTACGCACACTGACCAACTCAGGGAGGGGGCCCAATGAGAACACCCGGTCCGCACCCTACCTTAGCTGCTCTTCTTCAACCTGACAACCTATCACTCGCAGGTCAGCTCGATAAGAATCCAGCCGCAGGCACAATAACATTTCCACAGTGGTGGCATCCCTCTCTTGCAGAGTCCCGGATCCAGAGGAACAAATACTCGAGCAGGTGAGAGCTCCTGTACAGATTTAGGGTAATTCTTTGTGCCATGTCTGAGCAGGAGAGATCACTGCAGAAATGGAGCTAGCTTCAACAACAGCCTGCAGGCCATCCCTGCCCACGTCAAGGAGCAGGCCACACTCGACTTCCTGGTGCCTGCATCCTTCCAGGGGACCAGCGGGCTCCCATCTGGCATCTCACAGTAAGCCAGTGCCATTCCTTGTACCAGGTACTGAGATGCATGACCAAGAAAACATCAGCACGCCACAGTTATTACAGGACTGGCAATGGTTGGCACAGCGGTTCTACGCTGTTGTCTATTTCCCCAGGTGCATTGAAGCATCAACGACACACGAGGCACCCTAGCCACCCTGGAGTCAGCACACCATTATCACAGTTGGCACTGTATCAATGTCATACTATCTCTTATGCCAGGAGCCTTCTCACTTATGTCTATGCCGCGTTTCCTAGTAGAACAGTGGCATTTTAAGGATTTTGGGCCCCTGGGCATAAAATATTTTAGGGGCTCCTGTTCAGAACAGCTTAGAGTGTTATGGCCCACTTGCAGCTAATTCAAGGCCCATCATGGTAAACTAAATAGAATTATACGTCAACGGTTGAGCTAGAGAAATGGAAACAAAGATAAAATAGAGAAAAAGTTCACTTTCCCTGGAGCCCCTTGGAAGGTGGGGTCTCTGGGTAATTGCCCTCTTTGCCCGTGCCTTAAAACGCCTCTGGTGTGACATGACAAGTTATCATCGGAGAATAGATCACTTGTCCTGTGAACCAGGGTCTGGGATGTTAGCCGTCTTTTAAAAAACCCTCATTCACGTGTATAGTACCATGGCGGTATATCTTGATTTTCCCCTGTGTACCTACGTGAAAAGCATCATCATAGGGTCTTTTAGAATGCTTTCCTCCACCTGGAGGGAGACCTGCTGGTGTTAGCAGTAGTGATCAGAGATCGTGAAAGTGAATAAAGTGAATTTAAAATAACCTCCATCGCTCAACAATGTGTTTTATTCTGTTGGGGATGGGGTAAGGATAAAATCATAAGGCGGTGCGTGTCAAGAAGAGCTACTGTTCTATAGCACCTGCTCTTAAAAAAGGGGTGTGGTTGGTCGACATGTTTCAGCCCTCTTGGCGCCCTGTCGGGTCGGGGGACTTTCTTCAGGACCAGTGTCGGGCAAGCTACCGAGTTGGGAGAGTGCGTGGATAAGTTATTTGCACTTACCCTTCTTCTCAGTTGTTATGGGTCTATAGTACCTATAACCTGAAGGAGAAAAAAGACCATATTGACAGAGTGACAGGTTCAATAAACACAAGTGTGATCTATTGCGATCAGTGTCTGTCTAAGGCGATGCTTGTTGTTGGTAATTAACTATTAATGGGTGAGTACTAAGGAGGGTGAGAAAACACACTGTTTATTTACATCTATTGTTGAGGACATCTGGGTTTATGAGGAATACCCAAACGTGAGGTTGATCTTGTGCTGGGCACTAGGTGTGCTTTATCAAAGGTTACTTAATCCCACATATGTGTTAGAGGGAATCGTTGGTGTTTGATTATCTAAAATTTGCCGATGCGGTCGTGGTCGTACATACCGCTAACATCGGGATATCCAAATCGTGAATGTAGCTATGAGGCCACTCGAGCGTGTGCTCATTAGTAAAAGGGGAGGGCGGTGTGCTCACGCTGTTGTAAAATACAAGGTTATGGAAAGTCATCGTGACGTGAAAAGGTAGCAGCAAGTTAAAATAGTTGTTGGGAAACGTGCTTTTTGTCAAGTGCACGTTAATTGTCTATAAGCGATTTTCGAAACACACGGCTGCTGTATATGCCACGAGTTTGTTCCTATTGCGTGAGATGACAAACATTAAGATTAGTGCCTAAACGCTTAATAACGTTGCAAATTTTAAGTGCTGTGGTAGCGCGGCGTTCGTTTACCTTGTGGCTCCGCTAATGCGCTTCCTCAGGGAACAAGCGTGGGCCTTCTCACTTACTGTCAAGATAGGAAGGGGAGATTCGTATGAATACGATACCTATGTTGGCAAGCGTACGTTTCACAACGGCCTTCAATCGAATAGAGATAACTCAGGGAGTATGAATCACCACTTGTGCTCGCTTCAGCTGCTTTCCCCGGTCTGGTGCGCCCGTTGTAAACCGGATTTAGCCTGTGGTGGGCATGGCAGAGAGACTATGCGTTTTTTGTGCTAGGGTGTAAAGTCTTCTGAATAATAAAATCTTTTAATAAAACCTTTTCCCAATGGTATTTGTGATATGGTCTGATATTTCTCATTGGTGAACTTGCAATTATTTTTAAAGGCTTTATAGTGCGTGCATTTCTATGGTGATAGTTATGTTATTCTCCTTAGGGTACCAATGGGGTTTCTTGTCATTTACGTGGAATGGTCAGTCATGTTAGAATAATTAGTATTCTAAAGAGATACCCTCTCTCTCTTGTGTCTGCTATTACGGTTTATGTTGTTGAACACTGCTCTTGAGAATTCAATGGGTTACTGGTGCGCCAGTTGTAAACCGGGTATAGTAATCGTCAGCCGGAGATGGGCATGGTAGAGAGACTCTGCGTTTTTGTGCTTAGGTGTAAGGTCTTATAAATAATCAAAAACTTCTAAAAAAAAAAAAAAAACCTTCTGCCCAATGATAGATGGTGATATTGTGTGATATTTCACATTTGTGAACTTGCGTTTATTATTTTTCAAAGGCTTAATAGTGCGTGCATTCATATGGTGCTAGTTATGTTATTTTCTTAAGGGTGCCATGGAGGTTTCCGTCAGTCACGCAGAATGATCAATCATGTTAGTGTATTTAGTATTCTTGATCGGTTACTCCCTCTCTCTTGTGCCTACTATTACGGTTGTTATTGTTGCCCACTGCTCTTGAGGATTCAAAGGATCACTGGGCATACGTGGAATTGCCCGGCTGGTCAGCGCTGTATGGTGTGCCAGGGAATACTATCATTAAGCCCTGTTTCATAAGTCTTAAGACGGGGGGGGGGTCTCGTGTGTACTAGTATGTCTCTGATGTTTATTGTCCTTCTGTTGGCAAATCTGGGTTTGGGCCATTTTAAGGGACCGGACGTGAGGATGCGCCAGTTTTTATTCACAATGAAAGGAGAAACGGCAGATGTCCTCACCTGCGTAACAACTTACAACACAGCTTGCAACACTGTAAAAAAAAAAATTGTGAATAAAACCTGGCGCATCCTCACGTCAGGTACCTTAAAATGGCCCAAACCCAGATTTGCCAACAGAAGGACAATGAACATCAGAGACATACTAGTACAGTAGAGACCCCCCCCCCCCCCCACCGCCCCCCGAAAAACCAAGAACAGAATCCATCACAGACGCTTGGAATCTCACACCAATAACGGGTCACTACCCCTGTGGGTCCTGCTCTGTATGCAATCTAACCAAGGCAACAAAAACACTACAACACCGGATTTCAAATGGACCTTACGACAACACAAATTGCAATACTTCCCACGTAATTTACATGATCACTTGCCCCTGCGACCTTAAATATATAGGGATGACCTGTCGGAAGATAAAACAAAGAATAGGAGAGCACAAGAGCAACATCAAGTGCAAGAAGATGACAACGAAAATTAGCACCCATTTCATAAATACCAGACACACTGTGGAAGAACTGCACTGGGTGGTCCCCGAGAAGCTGACCACAAAAAACTACAACGCAGAACAAATTCTGTATGAAAAGGAACAAAGATGGGTGTACCGTCTTAAGATTTATGAAACAGGGCTTAATGATAGTATTCCCTGGCACACCATACAGCGCTGACCAGCCGGGCAATTCCACGTATGCCCAGTGATCCTTTGAATCCTCAAGAGCAGTGGGCAACAATAACAACCGTAATAGTAGGCACAAGAGAGAGGGAGTAACTGATCAAGAATACTAAATACACTAACATGATTGATCATTCTGCGTGACTGACGGAAACCTCCATGGCACCCTTAAGAAAATAACATAACTAGCACCATATGAATGCACGCACTATTAAGCCTTTGAAAAATAATAAACGCAAGTTCACAAATGTGAAATATCACACAATATCACCATCTATCATTGGACAGAAGGTTTTTTTTTTTTTAGAAGTTTTTGATTATTTATAAGACCTTACACCTAAGCACAAAAACGCAGAGTCTCTGTACCATGCCCATCTCCGGCTGATGATTACTATACCCGGTTTACAACTGGCGCACCAGTAACCCATTGAATCCTCAAGAGCAGTGTTCAACAACATAAACCGTAATAGCAGACACAAGAGAGAGAGGGTATCTCTTTAGAATACTAATTATTCTAACATGACTGACCATTCCACTTGAATGACAAGAAACCCCATTGGTACCCTAAGGAGAATAACATAACTATCACCATAGAAATGCACGCACTATAAAGCCTTTAAAAATAATTGAAAGTTCACCAATGAGAAATATCAGACCATATCACAAATACCATTGGGAAAAGGTTTTATTATTCAGAAGACTTTACACCCTAGCACAAAAAACGCATAGTCTCTCTGCCATGCCCACCACAGGCTGGCGATTAATAAATCCGGTTTACAACAAGTGCACCAGACCGAGGAAAGCAGCTGGAGCGAGCACAAGTGGTGATTCATACTCCCTGAGGTATCACTATTCGATTGAAGGCCGTTGTGAAACGTACGCTTGCCAACATAGGTATCGTATTCATACGAATCTCCCCTTCCTATCTTGACAGTAAGTGAGAAGGCCCACGCTTGTTCCCCGAGGAAGCGCATTAGCGGAACCACAAGGTAAACGAACGCCGCGCTACCACAGCACTTTCAATTTGCAACGCTATTAAGCGTTTAGGCACTAATCTTAATGTTTGTCATCTCACGCAATAGGAACAAACTCGTAGCATTTACAGCAGCCGCGTGTATCAAAAATCGGTTTTAGACAATTAACGTGCACTTGACAAAAAGCACGTTTCCCAACTATTTTAACTTGCTGCTGCCTTTTCACGTCACGATGACTTTCCATAACCTTGTATTTTACAACAGCATGAGCACACCGCCCTCCCCTTTTACTAATGAGCACACGCTCGAGTGGCCTCATAGCTACATTCACGATTTGGATATCCCGATGTTAGCGGTATGTACGACCACGACCGCATCGGCAAATTTTAGATAATCAAACACCAACGATTCCCTCTAACACATATGTGGGATTAAGTAACCTTTGATAAAGCACACCTAGTGCCCAGCACAAGATCAACCTCACGTTTGGGTATTCCTCATAAACCCAGATGTCCACAACAATAGATGTAAATAAACAGTGGGTTTTCTCACCCTCCTTAGTACTCACCCATTAATAGTTAATTACCAACAACAAGCATCGCCTTAGACAGACACTGATCGCAATAGATCACACTTGTGTTTATTGAACCCGTTACTCTGTCAATATGGTCTTTTTTTCTCCTTCAGGTTATAGGTACTATAGACCCATAACAACTCTGAAGAAGGGTAAGTGCAAATAACTTATCCACGCACGCTACCAACTCGGTAGCGCGCCCGACACTGGTCCTGAAGTAAGCCCCCGGACCCGACAGGGCGCCAAGAGGGCTGAAACATGTCGACCAACCACACCCCTTTTTTAATAGCAGGTGCAATAGAACAGTAGCTCTTCTTGACACGCACCGCCTTCTGATTATATCCTTACCCCATCCCCAACAGAATAAAACACATTGTTGAGCGATGGAGGTTATTTTAAATTCACTTTATTCACTCTTTCACGATCTCTGATCACTACTGCTAACACAAGCAGGTCTCCCTCCAGGTGGAGGAAAGCATTCTAAAAGACCGTATGATGATGCTTTTCACGTAGGTACACAAGCGGAAAATCAAGATATACCGCCATGGTACTATACACGTGAATGAGGGTTTTTTTTTTAAAAGACGGTCAACATCCCAGACCCTGGTTCACAGGAAAAGTGATCCATTCTCCTATGATAACTTGACTATAACCCGGAAGCCAAATGGATCTCAGCTTCTACCTCCCTCTGTTGATTAAGTGTGGCACATGACAGCCTTATCTTCAGTTAGTGATTGCACTCAGTTGAAGCCCGCGGTTTATACAGACATGTGGTTGCTTTGTGAGTACAGAAAACGCACCGCAAGTGTGCATGTTCCCTTGGGGCACATATCACGGAGCAGAACACTCTGCCCTACATAACCCCTGATGCAATTTGAAAACGTACGCACGATTGAAGTGGGAATAAATGCAAAAAGGACACTCGTTACGTTTTCTGCAGGATTGCATTTATGTCCGCTCTCCTGACCTCTTCACCTTCTTGAGACCCCAAACCACTGCGCCTCAAAGCTTGAACAGCACACACACACTGACCAAGGCATCACAGAACACGTCTGACTTCAAGCCATCCTTGAGCTGTTTTGAACACACAGCAGGAGAGTGCCATTTTATTTCCATGATGTAGAGTGTAAAAACATTCTTGTCTGTTGCATGAGATCACAAGGCATTCATATGGAGCAACACCCAGCACTCCAGCCCAATCCAGGTTCAGAGTTCAATGTCTACATGTATGTATCCAGCTCCTGACTCCCTCCTTCACATGAGCTACATCTGCTTGTAGTGTCACAGTGGATGTTCAGTGCTGAGTCACTGAAGAGCTGTGGAACAGACTACAGTCCCCACATATTCCAGAGACACCATTTCCTGCTTCGGCTGGATGGTACCAGTCAGGGTCCTGTAACGCACACACACATTTGCACTTATTGAGCATGAAAAGTTGTATATAGCTGTGCCGCAATAGTGCGAGGAATGTGTGTTACTTTCCTTTGTAGTGATTTAAGATGTGTGTGATAACACACCTATGAGTAAAGAAAAAAGTACTTCCCCACGGTAACAATCTTTCTAGTGCATTCTCTGTACCTGCAGATTCCTCTACTCAGTAGCGTCTCTAGAAGTGTTTTTTTTTGGGGGGTGGGGTGGAGGGGGGGGGGGGGGGGACACAAGGAACCACAGATAAAAGTGGCAGGGCCATCTACAATGGGCAATCATGAAGATCGTGCACGTGTCATGTCATATATATATATATATATATATATATATATATACACACATACATACATACAATACATACATATTATATATATATACACACAAACATATTCAAAGACATTTAAACATTTTAAGCAGACTTTGAATTAAACAATACTAAGATCTGTGGAAGGGGTAGTCGTCTTCCGACTATCTCAAGCACTCCAGTTCTCCTCAACATACCTTTTTTACTGCAGTCTCTGTTAAACTCTTATGTCCTTTTTAGGGCGCAGCCTACCAGACTGCACAGCTGTGTGGTATGTGAAAGACATCTTGTGGAGTTTCAGAAAGTTGACCTGGGAATGCATTTTGCTCTTCGCTTACCATTGGCTTTATGGTTTGTAACTCGTTTTCTTGCTTCCCATTTGCTGGCTTTATTTACTTTAGGCTGTCCAGCTTGAGTTCGTACCTCCCCATGGGCAAGCTGTGTTTACATTATTCTTCCACAAACTCGTTTTCTGTGATGAACAGGCCTGCAAATCTTGTTCTTATCTCATCATATTTGCTGGGCATTCAAAGACCAAGGTCAAACGTTAGGCACTATCTTCTGAGGGCGCTTGTTTTTCTTGTGACTGAAACCTACCCTCCTCCTCTTCTTGCTAAGGTACCTCCGTGTCTGTTGGAAAGCCTTTGACTTTTTGAGACATTGCTGGCCTATTTATGGTTTCATTTTGCCACAGAAGGAAAATTTGACAGTTTGTGTTCATGCTACTTTCGCTTCATTGCATGTTTTGAAAACTTTTTTTGCCATTGTTTAATTCAAATCGAGCGTTCATATTGGACTGTATGTCAAGATTACGGTATCTTTTAAACTAGGTTGTCCCCATTTGGTTGTTGGCGAGAACAGAAATTACAGATACAACTATATGTAGTACATTCAAAAAGATGGAGGCATAATGATAAACTAGTCAGTTTATCAACCAGGCTGGTGCCTACGAACGGCCGATAGGTGTCCCGTCTCAGACTCATTACATATGACTGACTCACTGCACCCTGTTTGGCCTTTCCACAAATCACAGGTCAGTTTATGTGCCAGTGTGACCTGGGTACATCTATGCAGACAGCTGCGGGGTTTACAGCATGATGACTGAGCGTACCAAAGAAAGCTGTCTTAAAGTAGCACATCGGTGTCTCCATGAAAGGTGTTCCTCACCATCAAGGAGTTGGTTGAAAGACAGTGATTTGTTTGAGGACTGTCCACAAAGAAGCCTTAATTCACCAATTTCCTTCTAGCCTCCTTGCAGCGACGAAGCTGCATTGCTCTTGGCAACCGCCATCACATATGCCATAGAGCTCTCGCATTTCAGCAAAGGGGTGAAGGGTGGGGTGGGAGGGGAACGCATACAAATTAACAGATTATTTTTAAGATCAATGCAGACATGCCGGAGCCCCAAAAGAAATCCTACAGAGTTGCGTGCCGTATGCTTTGATTAAAAGACATCTCCTGGAAAATGAAAAATATATGCCTTTATTTATTTATCTGAAACAGGGCTTCGCATTCTAAATGTAAGCGTCACCCCGCTGATACGTACCACTTAAGGATGGCCCTTTCTATAGTATGTATAAAGCCAACCAGTAACACTCAAAAAATGTATTAGAACAATTCAGAGATCAGCCTCGACTGCGATTTTGAGCAAAGCACCCAGCGAAAACCTCACCAATGTCTGCATAGCTAAGATCCTATTCTTTTACATATTGGAAGCCTGTTCAATGGCATAGATGTGCTCGCTCAATGAAAACAAGCATTGGCAAAGCCAATGTCTTGCCTATGCGAGATCTATTGGCTTTGCCAATGTTTGTTTAGCCATATTGTACAGCAGTGCAGGCTTCAGTGCAGCATGGCTGAAACGAAGAGGAAAAAAAAAAAAAGCTACGACGCAGTCATCACTGGCTGTTTCATACAGCTTTATTTTCTTTACTTTCAGCCATGTTGCAACATGGCTAAGAAACTTTCCAAAATGCCTTATCTAGTAGAGACTCTCTAGCCGCAGATTCCTTAATTTAGAATAATCCCCAGCATCATGTTGCTCCGGAAAGTTTTCAAGCAATACCTCTGTGCGCCAGTAGGTGGCGTTGTTTGGCTTTGCTTCGCAAATGACGTGCACAGTGCCTATGTAGGCACCACCCCAACACACTGACATCAGTTACTTTGCACAACCTTTCACTGCTAGAAAAACAAAATCATGTATGTTGCTAATGTACCAATATGCAGACACTAAGGACCTCATTAGGGTTACCCTATATGAAGAAATCTGTACGCAGAGTGGGGAGGATAGGAGGGTCGATAAGGAATCTTTGGCTAGATAGTCTCTACCAGATAAAGTGTTACTGAAGGTAAGCAACTTGTTCATCTGATAGAGACTTCTAGCCACAGATTTCTTACCTGAGAATAGATACCCAAGCAATGCCTCTTCGGGGATGGGTCTGCGACCAGATTTAGAACAGGAAGTCTTGGAGGACTGAACGGGCAAAGTGCCCGTCTGGACGGACCTGATAACTAAGCACTACTGCCTGGACAACCGCATGCAGGAGGAGCAAACAAGGTAGGCAATGTGATGGACTGGCCTACATGAAAAGGTGTTACCACTTTTGGTAGGGTTGAGGCATGTGTTCTCAAAACCAGTTAGTTTGGTTAGAAAGTCGTGTAAGGAGGGTGAAGAGAAAGTGCTCGCAATTCACTAACCCTCCTTGCCAATGTAATGGCCACTGATTTTATTGTCAACAAATGGGCGCAATTGTGCAAGGGCTCGAAGGGTGCATGCATCAGGAAGGTTAGAACTAGGTGCAGAACCCATTGGGGCATGACAAAGAGTTAAGGAGGGATCATATGCTGAAGTCCTTTGAGACAACAAGTCAAACTGGTGACAAACAGGGAGGGCTGATTCGGCAACTGCAAGAATGCGGATATGGCTGAAATATACCCTTTAATGGTGCCCAGAGCAAAGCCTTGCTGGGGTAAGGAGAGAAGAAACAAAACCTCAGACAAGGGTGCAGAAAAGGAATCAACCTGTTTGGAAGCGCACCACGCCACAAATTTGCCCCAACGGCAGGCATATACTGTCTTGGTTGAGGGACGCCTGCCTGCCAGACATCACAGACTTCAGGAGGAAGGTCAAAAACTGAACTGGCGCAGCTAAATCTCCATGCTTGAAGACAGAGCTTACGCAGGTTCGGGTGCTGAGCCTGATGCGAGGACCAATGCTCAGGACTTCAGGATATCATACTCTCTGAGCCCAAACCAGAGCCGCAGAATGAGTTGGACCCAGTCTTTCCTGATTTTCTGGGGAACTCTGGGCAGGAGTGGTATCAGCAGAAAGGCATACTGGAGGCCAGAGCACTACTCGAGACTAAAACTGTCACCGAGTGAGAGTTGCCTTGGAAACTGCTGACATTTGCATTCTCGGTGGAGCGAATAGATCTAACCAAGGTCCTCCCCAATCTCTGAAGAGAACATGTGCCACCTATGGATAGAGACACCAATCATGATCCCCTAGACATCAACAGCTGAGTTTGTCCGCTCTGCATTCAGAGAGCCCGCCACATGTTGAACCACCAGGGAAATGCCTAGAAGTTTAAGCCAGGTCCAGAGACACAGGGCCTTGTGACAGAGGGCCCACTCCACCCGGTTTGTTGCAATGCCACATGGGGTTGGTGTTGTCTGTGAATACCTGAACTAGCCTTCCCATGATAGAAGGAAGTGTTTTATTCCGCTTTAGGGGTCCGTATATAGGTTTTCCTGAATCATGTCCTTATATAGGCACAATTCGCATTGCCCTTATATAGGCATAGAAATCCCTGTCCTTATTTAGGCATTAACCGTGCACTCCAAATACAGGCATGGTCAGCAACATCCATCCACCCTAACGTCACGAGTTCTTAGAAACCAGACCCTCAAGCTTCGGGAGTTCCCCTAGCACAGGACTATTGATTTCTCCAAGAACTCATCTATTATGTATGAACCGTTATACCTTGAGGGTTCATTCCTGACGTCTTCCTCTGTCCGACTTCACGTCAATGCTAACATTCCACGACACCTACCAGGTATAAATATACCTTCCCTTGCCCAAGCAAGTTAGAGGAGACCTCGACTTCAGAGGAGCCCGTATCCCGGCCTGACGCACTGAGAAGACGCTGTCATTCTTGCACGCAGACGAATCCAGCTTCCAGTGTTCTGACTCCCTTTGCGGGGTGTTAGAGTTCCAGACACGGCAGGAGATTCCCACCTCTCTCATTCTCAAGGTATGGAGCTGACTAGAACCTAGAGGGACTCTTGGCATATCATACTTGGCATACTAGACTTAACATACTCTTAGTATACTAGACGAGTGAATACTCCACCTACTTCTACCTTTCCCTACACCTAGACCAGGTTAGGTACATTGGGGTAGAACTAGTTTAGGGACGCATCGTATGAGTACTCGCATTTTTAGCTCATGTTGCACAAGTTACTAACTTGTGTAACGATATATCTGTAAGAGACAGTAGTTAGTGACAGATTCCTTACCTTAGAATATCCCCAGGCGTCAGGCTGGATCCGGAAAGTTTTTGCGTAGCAGTACCCTTGCGCTGGCCGGTAGGCGGCGTCGTGCGGCTCCGCGTCCGTCGTCGGCGTCGTGATCGCCGGGATGACGTCGCGGGCAGTACTTAGACGCCGCCCCTGCGCGCTGACGTCAGTTCTGTACACGACTTTCCGCGCCAGGAACGCAGAGCCATGCAAGAAGCTGACATAGGTGTCTGAAAAATACTAGGGCCCTGAAAGGGATGTCCTTAACCCTAGAAATCAGTTCGCAGAACGGGGAGGATGGATGGGCGGTAGGAATATGTCACTAACTACTGTCTCTTACAGATATATCGTTACACAAGTTAGTAACTTGTGCATCTGAAAGAGACACGTTAGTGACAGATTCCTTACCTTAGAATAGATACCCCAGCAATACCAACCCCGGTGGGGGTCTGCGAACAAAGATCAGACAAGGAAGTCCCGGAGGACAGAACGGCCAAAGAAGCCGTCCCTCCGGACCTGACTGTCAAGGCAGTAATGCTTTGTAAACGTGTGCAGCGAGGCCCACGTAGCTGCCTGACAGATATCCTGCAGCGGAACACCGCGGCCTAAAGCCGTGGTAGCAGCCGTTGCCCTGGTGGAATGGGCACGCAGCCCAACAGGAAGCTCCTTCTTAGCCAAAGAATAGCAGGCTTTGATACACAAGGTTACCCAGCGGGAGATGGTTCTCTTGTGCACCGCCCGACCTTTTTGGCGCCCACGTAGCCAACAAAGAGCTGGTCATCCACCCGGAAGTGTTGTGTGCGGTTGATATAAAAAGAAAGCGCACGTTTTGGGTCCAGACGGTGGAGCCTCTCTTCCTCTCTGGAAGGATGCGGAGGCGGAAAGAAGGTGGGCAAAGTGATGGTCTGCCCAATGTGGAAGGCAGTAACCACCTTTGGCAAGAAGGACGGACGCGTCCTAAGAACAACCTTGTCTGGATGGACAGACAGAAAGGGAGGTTTGCACGATAGAGCCTGGAGCTCACTCACTCGCCGAGCGGAGGTGATGGCCACCAGAAAGGCAGTCTTCAGAGTCAGAAGACGAAGAAGACAGTTATGTAGAGGTTCAAAGGGAGCGCACATGAGAAAGGTAAGAACCAAGTTCAAGTCCCACTGAGGCATCACAAACGGAACAGGAGGGAAGAGGTGTGTGATGCCTTTTAGGAATCTGTTAACAACAGGGGACTTAAAAAGGGAGGGCTGATCAGGAAGCCTGAGGAAGGCCGAGATTGCACAAAGATAGCCCTTGATGGTACCCAGGGCAGAACCCTGTTGGGCCAGAGAAAGAAGGAACAGAAGAACCTTAGAAAGAGGGGCAGAAAGGGGATTCACAGCCTTTGCTGTGCACCATGCCACAAACTTGTTCCACCTGCAGGCGTATACCACCTTAGTGGAGGGACGCCTGGCTGCCAGAATCACATCACAAACTTCGGGAGGCAAGTCGAAAGGAATCAACTGCCGCCGCTCAATCTCCACGCAAGCAGGTGGAGGCTGGACAGGTTCGGGTGGAGGACCGTCCCCTGCTGCTGCGACAGAAGATCCTCCCGAAGAGGCAGACGGATCGGGGGATCGACGCTCATACTGAGTAGCTCGGGATACCAAACTCTTCGAGCCCAGTCCGGAGCCACAAGGATGACTTGGGCCCGGTCGCGCCGAATCTGCTTCAACACTCTGGGTAGAAGTGGTATAGGCGGAAAGGCGTACAACAGACCGCAACTCCACTCGTGACGAAAAGCGTCGCTGAGCGAGTGCCGCCTTGGAAATTCCAACGCGCAGAACTGATGACATTGCGCGTTCTCTTCGGTGGCGAATAGATCTAAACAAGGCTCTCCCCACTGTAGAAAGAGTCCTTGCGCCACTTCAGAGTGAAGACGCCATTCGTGATCCATCATGCACCTGCGGCTGAGTTCGTCCGCCCTGGCGTTCAGGGAACCTGCCAGGTGTTGAACCATCAGGAACATGCCCTGATGTTCCAGCCATGTCCAGAGGCGCAGAGCCTCCTGACAGAGGGTCCACGACCCCACCCCGCCTTGTTTGTTGCAGTACCACATGGCGGTGGTGTTGTCTGTGAACACCTGCACTACCTTCCCTTTGACAGAAGGAAGGAATGCCTTGAGTGCAAGTCGGATCGCCCGGAGCTCCAGAAGGTTGATATGGAGCCGGGACTCCGCCGGAGACCAGAGGCCTCTGATCTCCGCCTCTCCCATGTGACCGCCCCATCCCAGAAGGGACGCGTCCGTCACAACTGTGTGCTCTGGCTGGGGAAGGGAGAGGGATCTGCCCATGACCCATTGCCGGTTCGAGAGCCACCACTGCAACTGTTTTGCAGTCCCCTCCGAGATCTGGACGTGATCGGACAGGTTGCCCTGGTGCTGCGCCCACTGGAACTTCAGGTCCCACTGCAGAGCCCGCATATGCCATCTTCGACCAGCAGGATGCAGGAGGCCATGAGGCCCAGCAGCCTCAGGGTCATCCGTACCGAAACCCAGGATAAAGGCTGAAAGATCGGAATCATAGCCTGAATATCCCGGACTCGCCGTTCGGGAGGATAGGCCCGAAACTGCGTTGTATCCAGAACTGCTCCGATGAAAAGGAGCTGTGGAGAAGGAATCAGATGCGACTTCGGCACATTGATGGAGAACCCCAGCGAGTGCAGGAGTTCGGCCGTAGTCTGGAGGTGGGAGACGACTGCCTGGGACGAGCCCGCCTTCAGCAGCCAGTCGTCGAGGTAGGGGAAGACTGAAACCCCTGCCCGGCGCAGATGAGCTGCGACCACCGCCATCACTTTCGTGAACACCCGAGGGGCACTGGTAAGGCCAAAGGGGAGCACGGTGAACTGAAAATGCTCGAGGCCTACCGTGAACCGCAGGTAACGCGTGTGGGCCGGCAGGACGGGGATGTGGAAATAAGCGTCCTGCAAGTCCAACGCTACCAACCAGTCTCCAGGGTCGAGGGCAGTCAAGACCTGAGCTAGGGTGAGCATCTTGAACTTCTCCTTCCGGAGGAAGCGATTGACGTTCCGGAGGTCCAAGATAGGAAGCATGTCCTCCTTGTCCTTTTTGGGCACCAGAAAGTAGTGGGAGTAGCAACCACGTCCTACTTCTGGGGTCGGAACACGCTCGATGGCCCTCTTGGCCAAGAGGGCCGTGACTTCCTTCTGCAGAAGTCTCAAGTGATCCCCTGACATGCGGTGGAATTGAGGTGGCATGGCTGGGGGGGGTGGTCTCGAAGGGGAGGGAGTAGCCCCTTCGGACAATGTCCAAGACCCACCTGTCCGAGGTGATGGGACGCCAGTGGTGAAGGTGATGGCGGACCCTGCCCCCTACTGGCGTGCTGTGCACCTGAAAGGAGGGACTAGGAGGGCTTGGAGGCCGCGGACGGGTTGGAGGTGGTGGCCTGACCCGCACGCTGGTTGCCCGAACCGCCACGGCGGTATCCACGTCCTCGCCACGCGAAGACGTTTGCTGCGCGGGCCGGTGGCTGGGCTGCTGACGTGAGTGGGCGCCCCTTCCGTGGCCACGAAAGGGGCGAAAAGCAGAGGTTAGCGGAGGGCGCACAACAGAAAGGCCCAGGGACTTGGCAGTAGCCCGTGAGTCCTTAAAACGCTCCAGCGCATGGTCTGCTTTGGAACCAAAAAGACCGACTCCATCAAAGGGCATGTCCATGAGTGTATTTTGGACATCACCCGAGAAACCAGTTGTTCTCAGCCAGGCGTGGCGACGCAGCGCCACCGTCGTTGCAAGCGATCTGCCCAGCGAGTCGGCGGTATCAAGGCCACAACGTATGGTGTACTTTGCCGCATCCCTACCTTCCGCAATGGTGCGGGTAAGCAGTGTCTGGACCGCCTCAGAACACTGGGGCAAAACAGTCGCCACCGAATCCCACAGGGAGTGGGTATATCGGCCCAAAAGGCAAGCGGTGTTGACGGACCGCAAGCCAGCACTGGAGGAAGAAAAAGCCTTCTTCCCAAATTGGTCCAGGCGTTTGGATTCCCTATCCGGAGGAGTGTTCGGGAAGGCGGTTTGGGAGGCAGAGGCTTGGACAACCAAGCTCTCGGGGGTGGGATGTTGGGAGAGAAACAAGGGGTCGCCCAGAGCAGGGCGATGGCGTCGGGCCACGTTCCTATCCACAGGAGCCCCTGTGGTGGGCTTGGACCAGGCGCCCAAAAGAACGTCAGTCAGTGCATCATTAAATGGCAGCACAGTCTCCGCAGAGGAGGCTGCCGGCTGAAGCACTTCCGTCAAGAGATTAGTCTTGACAGCCAGAGTAGGCAATTGGAGGTGCAAGGCTCCAGCTGCTCTACGCAACACCGTTGCGAAATTTGGTCCCTCCTCCGTAGCCACGGGAGGAGACAGCATGCTAGTGTCAGGGGAAGTATCTAGACCACTGGCATCCCTAAGTTCCTCTGCCCAGTCCTGATCATACTCACACTGCTGTGTGAGAGGGTCTTCCGACCCCTCCCAGCTCTCCTGGTCCTCTTCTGGTTCAAAATATGGAGGAGGGGGGACATTTGGGACCCAAGGTCTCATCGGCGTCGGGCGACGTCGGTCCGGCTCCATGTCCGGACCCGGAGAGAACCGGGGAACGACGCCGTCCGGAGCCCCGGACAGCGTCAGGAACGGCACCGGGGACATCGGCGCCGGCGTGGTTAGGTCAACCGGCGTCGATGGGGGTTGCGGTACCACCGGAGCTGGGATCGAGGCCGGGATCAAGGCTGGCGGAACAGGCGACGCCGGGACCGGAGCCGTCGGCGACGCCGGAGCAACCCCATCAGGGCCCGCGGGGCCCGAAGGCGCACCGGAGGGACCTTGAGGCCCGAAGAGGCGGGCCACGGCCGATAGGAATTCCTGTACTTGGGCCGGAGTCGCCCCCGAACCCGGAAAGGACGGGTAATGCGGGGGCGGCTCGACAGGCACGTCCGGGGCGGCGGGGACGGTGCCGACAGGGGCCTCAGCCGAGTCGTGAGACCGGCGAGGCGAAGTCTTAGAGCGATGATGCTTCTTAGACTTCTTGTGCTTTGACTTACCTGAGGAGCGCGAAGACTTGGACTCCGACGACCGGCGGGGACTCCGCGACTGGCCCCTCGACCTCTCCCGGGGCATGGTGTGCCGCGGAGCCGACTGCCGGACCTCGAGTAGCTTTCGAGACCGCTCTCGCAAAGCCTTCGGGTGAAGTTTCCGGCAGTCAGGGCACGACTTCGTGTCGTGGTCTCGGCCGAGACAGAAGAGACACTAAGTGCGGGTCTGTGATCGACATCATTCGACCACAGACGTCGCATGGCTTGAAGCCGGGCATCCCTACTGACACCTAGGAGTCGATGAAGACTCGAAAGAAACAGTGAAAAAATTCACACAAAAAAAAGTTAGTCAAAAATTGACTAGGGCACTGCTCTTCCGGATCTGCGCTTACTGGCGCGGAAAAAGAACTGGCGTCAGCGCGCAGGGGCGGCGTCTAAGTACTGCCCGCGACATCATCCCGGCGATCACGACGCCGACGACGGACGCGGAGACGCACGACGCCGCCTACCGACGCGCAAGGGTACTGCTACGCAAAAACTTTCCGGATCCAGCCTGACGCCTGGGGATATTCTAAGGTAAGGAATCTGTCACTAACGTGTCTCTTTCAGATATTTATGTACGTGAATATATGCTAAAAGATAATGCTAGCGCAGTATTATTTATTTCTACTGCTTACGCTGTACATTATTTATCTTGCATACTGTCTTGTGATCATAACAGCACACATCTCTTACACGAGAAACAAGACTGTTCAATAAAACCCTTTTTATTGAAACGCCCGTCTTTCCTTTCTGTGTAACTCTGTAGAAACTAAGCATGCACGATTGAATGAGTGAAACTGTTATCTATTGTTTCCACGATTCTGAGACATGTTCCGCTTCTAAAGGGAAACAAAGTTGTCATGTTTTTCGGTTGCCAGAAACTACTCCCTTCTTGTTCTCAAGGAGTTTCTAGTGGCCTCTGAGCTAGCTGGCACAGGTAATTAAGTTTAATATAATCGATAGGGACATACCGACCTTAGTCCTATGTCAAACCTATAGGTTATATTATTCCAATGCGCAGAGCCTATTAGGGAAATCGGAACTACACTACATGGCGCCCAACGGTTTGGTAAGGCAGTAATTTAACGCTAGATACTGAGTAACTCATTCGTGCTTTTCTCAGAGACCCCATCTCACATACTCCATAAGACATCCGGAGTGGGTAGGGCTAAATATCCGCCATAACTAAATAGGGAAGCACCCTATAAATTAGTTGTTTGGTTTGTTCAACGTTGAAGGATAGTGTTCCAAAATATTGTGCACCTTATCTTTTTGTTTCCTTGAAACTAGTTCTACATTTTTCAAAAAACAAAATGTCCATAAACGGGGACAATAACACCGGAAACGGTGGAGCTGCGGCTGACCCAGTCGTACCAGCTTTTAACTTTACAGGTTTAAATGAAACCGAGGAGGGTGTTATAGACATCCATCCAAACTTAAGAAGAGCCATCACTCTAAAACTTATAAAACACGGCCTACCACCAAGAGGAGGTAGAGCAGTTTTCGTGATAGAGGCACACGAATCCTTTCAGACAAAGGTATTCTATTCATGGGTCATATTTCCTGAATCAAATTCAGTAACAAAACTGTTTCATTTCTACAAAGAAGATGATCCACCAGAGGAATATATTCCTTTCGAGGATATTGAAATTCCACTAACATACCAGGAGCATCAGCTCTGGTTTAAAGGCGCCCTAAAACATCACAGAAACATTACCAGGCTCGGTCCACTAGGTAGACCAGGAGCAACATGCTGATTCTAGCTGGCTACACACCTCATCCTGACATTGCAGAAATGTCAGACGAGGAATTACTTACTCAACTTACAGAGTTAATCAAAATCTACAGACAATTAGTCCAATATGTCATGCGGACTTTCACAGTCCAACCACCATTCACCATTCCAAATCAGACTCCTCAACAGGGGAATACACTAAAAATTACACCACAGACTCTATACGCAGTCATGGGAAAAATGCCCACAAAACGTGAGCAAATTCCATTCTGGATAGCTCAAAAAATTACTCAAATCGAAGCAGTATTTCCAAATACTAGCCCGTATGAGAAACACAGAATCCTAACAATCTGTTTACCAATGGGGATCACACCACAACTGGAAGACTGCACCACTTGGGGCTCAGTCTTTGCTGCCATCTATACTAAAACACATGGTATTCCATCAATTGCAGTAATACCGGATGTCCTGAAACAAATTCAAAACGAATACGGGGCAGAGCCTGCTCTAAATTTAGGTATGAAATTACTGAAAAATTTCGACCAGGTCTCAACAATAATATTATCTAATATTAAAGGGGAGGCAGCAGCGGTGGCAATGAACGTATGATGATACTACGCGTACCATCACAACGCGGTATGTTACATTGCGGTCTTGACAACGCAAGTCGTTACATCGACTTGCGCTGGAGGGCGCTGGATTTAGGAATAGTGTGAATTACTATTCCAACTCCAGTCTACGTACAGTAGGGAAGGTGTTGGAATAGTAATTCACACTATTCCTTAGTCTAGAGCGCCCTCCAGTGTAAGTTGATGTAACGACTTGCGTTGTGAAAACCACGATGTAACCATACCGCGTTGTAATGGTTTCGTGGTAAAGGATGTTTCCCGTGGCGATCCGTCAACGATTAAGGGAATTCGATGTTACAGAACATCAAACAGAACTACCCAGAATAATAGAACAATCTTATGCAGAATTAGGCAGAGATAGTTTGGGTGGAAGACCAGTGAAGCCAAAACTATCTGAAAGTCCTGAGAAGGACTCTATTAAACAAACTCCTACATCTTCTAAAAAGAAGTGGGAAACTAATAAACAAAATTCAAACGAGAAACGTTCTCAATCCCGAGGTAGGTCTCCTCAAAAGGAGCCCTCTGAAAGGAGGTATAACCTCAGGAATAGGGATAATTTGAAAAAGCCTGACAGGTATCAAGATACTGATACACGTTCCTCGCGTACCTTTCAGATCTCGTCACAGACATCGGAAAGAAGAGGACGGTCAGAACATAGAGAAGAACGTGTCAAATCGAAAGACGACAAACACGTTCCAAAAAACAAATCAAAACCTCAATTCTCAAAGAAGAAGGTAGCAGGTCTGAAGGTCAGACATGCCGAGGATACTGAGAACACAACTCAAGAACGGAGAATGGGTTCAGACAATGCTGGACAGTGCGGCAGAAGTCACAATAGCTCGCCAGAACCTGAAGGAACTTCTGGAGATAGTGGACTTGAATGAGTACATTACAGTTGAGACTGTAGACACCAGGGTTAATACTCCACAAAAGTTATATGAAATAACACTCCGGATGGAGGGAGACAAACCTAGACAGGTGAAAGCACTTTTTTGGGAAAGACTATCGAGGGGCTATGACATACTTCTAGCAGAAAAAGACTGGCCACCACAATTTGTCAGGGAGTGCCCACATGGCGAGGACATTATAATGCCTGCCTTCTCTAACCATATTCCAATTCATCTAAAATATACTTATGCCAGGAAATGGGCAGTTGCCCAGGCCCCAGCATTATACAAAAATCATGTAGGATGGGACGAGGATTCACCTCACCATAAAATACATCTAAAAAATGAACCTACTGCACAAAGGCAGTATCCAATAAAGCAAGAAGCTAAAAAAGAGGTCAGGGAGATCTTAGATCAACTTGAATACCAATGGGTGATTGAAACATGCACCTCTTCAATGAACAATCCTTTGTTTCCTGTCTCCAAACCAGACAACACCTATCGTCTAGTTTTGGATTACAGACACTTAAACACTTGTTCAAAAACATTTGCAGTGCAAAATGCACACAGTACAGCATTAATGAATAACATTGTGCGTAAAAAATACAAAACCACATTGGATATCTCAAATGGTTTCTTTTGTCAAAACATAGCACCTGAAAGCAGGTACTTAACAGCTTTCTCAATAATGGTGACCCAGCGTCAATTTTGTCGACTCCCACAAGGGTTCAAGAACAGCCCGGGGTTATTCTCAGCGAGGATAACGGAGTTACTACAAATTTATGACAATGAGGCATTGTCCTATGTCGATGATATCTATCTGACAGACGATGACCTGGACAAACACTTGAACAGGGTGAGCACCATTATACTGGGCTTCGCCTCTGAGGGCTACAAATTCAACTTTAAAAAATCCAGAATTGCCCATCTCAATGTCCTGTTCCTAGGATACGAGCTTTCAAGTGAAGGCAAGAGCTTGGCAGCCAACTTTTTAGAAAGGTGTGCGCTGCTCCAACCTCCAGAAACGCTGAAATATTTACAATCCATCCTGGGTTTCCCAAATTTTGGAAGAACTTACATTCTATATTACGCAGAAAGGGTTAAACCTCTCTACGCATTAATCAAACCTGATTTTTTCAATCAAAAATTGGACACAAGAACACACAGAAATCTTGCGTTCACTCCAAGCTAACATGTTAGCAACAAATCACTTACAAACACGCGTAAGCCAACGCAATTTAGTGATCCGAATAATTTCGGGTCAATGCGGATTCACCTACTTAACATTTAATGAGGGTGAGAAAGTACCAATTGCATACAAGTCACATTTGTATACACAAGCAGAAATGCGCTTCACTTCAACAGAAACAATACTGACAGCAGTTCAAACTGCAGTAGCAAAAGAAAGAGCTCTAGCCCAAGGGAAACGCATTATTGTCGTAACCCCAGTTCCGGCCTTAGAGGCGGTAACTAAAGCGAGCATTCCAAATGCTAAAGCATTACATCCGAGATGGATACAATGGGTTAATTCTCTTGCTGCAACAGATGTTGAATATGTTTTTGATCCCGATCTAAAAACACAAGCGTTCCTGCAATATGAACATGAATGTCCTCTGCCCACTGAGATTCTGCCTCTCGATCAGTATGAATTCATAATTTACACTGACGGATCCGCACAACCCGCAACAGGGAGTAAGCAAGCTTACAGTGCAGCGTGCGCAATCGTTAAAGGTCGCATGCGCGATGGCAAATTCAGACCTATGGTCACAAAAACCCAATCTCTAGGAGATTGCACAGCTCAGCGAGCTGAACTACAAGCATTCAAACTGGCACTTGAAAGTACAGATCGAGAATTCCCCACACTAATAGTGTGCGATTCTTTCTACTGTGTGCAGTCGTATAATGAATATATACAAACTTGGCTTGAAAATGGGTTCAGAGATGCAAAAGGTGGCACAATAAAGCATAAAACGCTTTGGGAACAAGTAGTTCAGTTAAAAAGCGAACTACCAAAGGCTCACGTGATTCATACACGGAGTCATCAACGTGATGGCGTTCACGTTGCAGGGAATTCATTGGCTGACGAAGCCGCAAAGGGGGCAGTTCAGACAGCTTTCGTAGCTGCGATCACTCGTTCAAAAACGAAAATAGACAGCGAGATAATGTTGGCTGTCAATGCTACGAGCAAAGGCAGTGGTGCAGCGTTACCAAAAAAGTTTCCACTCAAGTACTCTTATGTAATTGATGCGAACAACGTTCCTCTTGCTCGAATCCCTGGAGTGGGGGATAGGGTAATTCCAAACAAGGAACGCAGATTAGGACTAATCCTAGCAGCACACGAAGGGATAGCCTCTGCCCATGCAGGCATTTCGGCAACAGTATCTTTACTAACACAAAGATATTGGTGGCCTGGCATTAGGAAGCAGACCAAGAACTATGTTCTGGAATGTGAAATTTGCCAACAGATGAAAGTCTCCACAGTGAAACGTCCTGCGCAGACACCCCTGTTAATTTCAGACAAACCATTAGCTTGTGTTTACCTGGACCACTGCGGTCCCTTGCAAAGGGACGGTAACTATAAATATATCATGGTCACAGTGGATTCTTGCTCTAGGTTCCTATGGATATGGCCTCAGCGCTCGGCTGACGCTCGAACTGTTATAAAAGATTTGCGAGTCTTTATCGGCACATACGCAATAGGCACCCTACATTCTGACCAGGGCCCTGCGTTTAGCTCTCGGGCTTACAAAGACGCCATGGCCAGTCTGGGCGTTGCATTGCGGTACTCCTCTCCGTTTCATCCTGAGGGAAATTCTGTTGTGGAAAGGAAAAACCAGGACATAAAGCAGTCTATAACAGCTAGGGTATTAGGTTCGGGTGATGGGTGGGACAAACATCTATATGGGGTCCAACGCTCATTAAACAATTTGCCAAGAAGTTCTCTAGAGGGGGGTCACTCCATATGAGGTCTTATTTGGGACAAGAATGTGGGTGCCAGATCTGGAATGCGGTGGCACAGTGGTGGAAAATAAACCTTTTGATATCAAAGATCGTTTGGCTATTTTACAGGAACTAAATGAACTAAGATCGAAAAAAAGCAACGTATTCCTGCAGCCAACCACCACTGGGGAAAGACCGGCGGTCCCAGCAAGGCCTGTCTGGATTCCAAAAGTTGGGGATCTAGTCAGAGAGAAGATTGCGGACAAGAAGGAATTTGGACCTTCTTACAGACAACCAGTACCTGTCCTATCCGTTCAAGGAACAAGAACAGTACTTCTGCCGCCCCTTGCTGGAAAAAAGGAGAAAAGATGTGTCCATCGACCTTATCAAACCACAGTATGTGGCCAATACTAAATAGTAGGCCTCGTGGACTCCAACCTAGTAGCAGACGCACTCCTCTCGCTACTATCCAAGAGGTTCAGACTGAAAGACTGATAACCATCGAGAATTCAGCAGTAACAGATGGACTGAGCAACAATGCTATGGAACTCATCCCTCTTGAAACAAGTAACAGTTCGTCCAAATACACCTGTCTACACCAATGTAACAAGTGATCAACTGGTACCAGCGATTTCTACAAATCCTGATGCAATTCCAACAATTGACAGAACTGCTTCTGGCAACTTCATTAACTTTGATACGTTTTCCGAGGATCCGAGTGAGCCCGAGACGTCACCAGCATCAAAAACTTTTAAACAGCAAGTACAAGACTTTTTGCATTTTTTGAAAAAGACTTATCTAGTTTCACCATGGATTGAACTTTGGGTTATTTCTGGAATATTTTTTTTTCCTGCTTTGGCTAGCTTTGGTTAGGACTATGAGCGTGCTTATAAATGGGAGATACATCCATTTGGACATTGAAAGGAAAGAAGTGAACTTACTTTTGAAACCTCACAAATCATCCCATCGTGAAACAAGAGACTTGTCTGCAGTGAACATCACAGCCGTTCCTATACAGGATGGTATAGTGTGGGACAAAACTGATTTTGATATTTTCGGCCCGACGGAACATTTGAACATTCCACATTTATTTAAAATTTCACTAAGTGATTTTGTTTCATCCAGTACCTACTCTGATGATTGGGACTTTGAAACCGTACATGATATGATGTTTGACCTAGAAAAATCTGCTGCATTTTCTAATAATGAATATTTAGAGGGTTCATCAGACTATGAACAGCTGTATTGCTATAACCACTATGGTCATCATTTTTTGCATAAATCTGCAACACCTAGAAATGTGTTTATGTTTAACCAATGGGAGCATTGTCCTACACCACCAAATGGTAGTTCAAAAACATTTGCTAAAAAGTTTCCATATTTTTCAGGATACAATACATCTGATCCAGAAACATTTTACTATAGAAATGTAAACAAAACAGGACTGAAAATTATGTTAACAAATACAAAACAGATATACTCTGCAGCATTTATTGCCCAACTGTCTAGACAGGGTTTCGACTTATGGAAAGACACAATAGACACAAAATCTGTCTGGGGTACTAAAGATTGGCAAGTACAGGGGATAGAAGCTTTATTTAGAGCCTATATCGTCCCTCAGCAAATAATGTTTTTGAATGACACGGTCCAACAAACGTCTTGCCTTGGGTTAGCCAAGATAAAAGACATGAAAAATCCTTCTGTACCAACACCTGCAAGTGATAACAATACACAGGCAGCGGTTACAGTTGACACCATACTACAACTCAACAGAACAAATCCTGATTGGAGAAAATGGTTGATCTGGCCCACAGACACAAACAACTGTCAAGCGAGATTCCTGAATAAAACACAGGGGTTTACTATTCATAGGCCAGACCCACGATACGTCCAAAGACAGCATCCGGGGGTAGTAACAACATACAGTGTAGGAAAATTATGCCTCGATTGGCTGCAGAAATCTACACTTAAGGATGTGAAACAACACTTATCTTTACTTAAAGAAGACGCAGACCTTCGGGAATTCTTGCTTGGACCAAGAAAACCGCGTCAAAAACGTTTCATATATGCCGGCATCTATGCTGCTTATAATGAAGCATGGAAGGTGTCACAGATGGAGGCCGCAGAACGAATACGTGAACTTGATCGTATTAACTTAGAGAAAACTCTCTCTGTGGTCGACAATGGGTTAACAACTTTGTCCTCCAGAATTTATTCATTGGACAGTATTGTATCCTCTGCTATCGACATACTGGAACAAGATTTAGCCATGTTACAACAAGGCCAAACACAGTTACGTTCTATTATGTTATTAAGCTGGACGCTGCAATCTTTGCGTGCGGGCTATGTGCCTTGGCGTTTTATCAACACGACGGCTCTGGTTGCAGAATACAATCTAACTGATAAACAGATTGAACTGGCACAAAGGGGAGCAAAGTATACAGTACTGGGAATTGAAAAAAATTGAAAATTTACCATTCACAGTGGCAGAAAAACCAGCTACAGAATGGCTTATTCATGGCAAAATCACACTACCTGTGACTACTTTTCAGTTTCAGTATTGCCTCAAACAGATGCAAGCAGGCAAATATGAAAGGTTGGGTAAAGAATACATTAAGACATCCTGGAATTTACCATACACATATAGATGTTGGAGTGGGGATCGTGAAGTGTTTCTAAGCGGTACACACTGTGAAAATGCACTAAGCGGTTCATTGATTTGTCAGGACATATCTTTACACGGGGCTTGTAATGGTTCTGTGGCAAATTTGTCCTGCCACCAGCAGGGTACACCAGCTGCTGTGATTAATCCAACGTTTGGACAACTTTCTAATGGGAGTTACCTCATGTTGAATGATCAGAGTTGCTGTGGCATGTTACCAGGCATCCCATATCTAGTAACGGTCAACTCCAGGGTCACTTGCTGTATGCAAGTATTGTTTGCCCCAATAGACACAGTCAGGGAGTCGCCTTTATGGCCTTTGTTGAATGTCTTTTATACGATTTGATACTTTAAGCAGAATGAAAGCCATGCTTATACAACAATCAGTGCCTTTGACCTCGGCCAAAGAAACCTATGATCTACAAGTTGCAAGGACTTCGGCTGAGATACAAGCTTTAATTCGTACAAACTGCCCTATACATTTCGTAGAAATGATAGGACGCATCTTTAACATGTCAGATACAAGCAGAATTGTACATGTATTTAAGACCATCTGTTCCGGACTATTAGCACCTTTCCAGGCTGTCCTCGGAATCATCCCAAACTTCGCACATTCGGTGTTTGGTGGTGTGCCATTAATTCTAGCACTTGTTGCAGGAATTCTGTTTCTATTCCTCCTACTACGCTATGGCAAGCCTCTTCGCCAACATCACTCCGAGCGATGTGGAGAAAGCCCTCCTTGAACGGAAATGCCGTGAGCGAATAGTACAGCTTTTGGGCATGCCTCGTCTACGGGAACTTAATACAACGTGGTTCCTGTCATTCAGACCAATCTGGCAAGATTGCATCTTACCTGTTCTACGCTGCCTGTTTTGAGGTGAAGAATGCGTGCTAGACATCTGTCTAACACTCCCATCAGTCATGCCAACGGATATCGATACTCTGCTGGACCCGATAACGGCCCATGCTGTGTGTTGTCCCCAAAGGCTTCCAATCCTGATGGCGGCATTCATTGAGATCTCACAGACGCTTCCGGCTGCTGCTGAGGTACGAGATGGATCAACGGGCACACAGGTAACAACGGACGTGAACATTGCATCTTCTGCTGAGGGCGATGTTTCTCATCTCTGTGCGATTAACCTTCTGAACGAGGTGTTCCAAATGTCACCGACTTCGGTGGATGATATTTTGGCTACGGACATAGATGATCTAATGTTTACGCCAGACCCCTACACTGACTTTGATTCGGCTCACAGTGTACCAGGGCAACAATGAAATTTGGCCTTCATATTTTCAAAACTTGGAACTATTCCCAGAAATTGAACTTTTCCTTTGAACACAAATTTTTTTTTCTCGAAAGAGAAAACATGGCAAATGAACAATCTGCTTACAGTAGAACTAGTCTTATAAAACGGACTTCTTTGAATACTTCCAGGGACACATTGTCACCTTAGTTGTCTAACATTTCATTTAATTCCATGATATGCAATGGCTTTGATTTTTAGAACTTATCGACCATTTCGTCATATGTATATATTTCCGTTTCATTCACGTTGCATTTTTCTTCCGTTATATGCTTAGAATGAAACTGATGCTTTAAACTGTACAGTACCTATTGCATTTCAACAGTTTTGAGCTTCTTTTAAAATGCTTTTAGAAATGTTTTTAGCAATATGTGGTACTCAATTTTATGTTTAGCATTTAAATGTTTAGCATTTAGTATTATCGTTCAATCGAAGATGGAGTGGGTGTTGTATTCCGCTTTAGGGGTCCGTATATAGGTTTTCCTGAATCATGTCCTTATATAGGCACAATTCGCATTGCCCTTATATAGGCATAGAAATCCCTGTCCTTATTTAGGCATTAACCGTGCACTCCAAATACAGGCATGGTCACCGACATCCGTCCACCCCAACGTCACAACGAGTTCTTAGAAACCAGACCCTCAAGCTTCGGGAGTTCCCCTAGCACAGGACTATTGATTTCTCCAAGAACTCATCTATTATGTATGAACCGTTATACCTTAAGGGTTCATTCCTGACGTCTTCCTCTGTCCGACTTCACGTCAATGCTAACATTCCACGACACCTACCAGGTATAAATATACCTTCCCTTGCCCAAGCAAGTTAGAGGAGACCTCGACTTCAGAGGAGCCCGTATCCCGGCCTGACGCACTGAGAACACGCTGTCATTCCTGCACGCAGACGAATCCACCTTTCAGTGTTCTGACTCCCTTCGCGGGGTGTTAGAGTTCCAGACCCGGCAGGAGATTCCCACCTCTCTCATTCTCAAGGTATGGAGCTGACTAGAACCTAGAGGGACTCTTGGCATATCATACTTGGCATACTAGACTTAACATACTCTTAGTATACCAGACGAGAGAATACTCCACCTACTTCTACCTTTCCCTACACCTAGACCAGGTTAGGTACATTGGGGTAGAACTAGTTTAGGGACGCATCGTATGAGTACTCGCATTTTTAGCTCATGTTATTTATGTACGTGAATATATGCTAAAAGAAAATGCTAGCGCAGTATTATTTATTTCTACTGCTTACGCTGTACATTATTTATCTTGCATACTGTCTTGTGATCATAACAGCACACATCTCTTACACGAGAAACAAGACTGTTCAATAAAACCCTTTTATTGAAACGCCCGTCTTTCCTTTCTGTGTAACTCTGTAGAAACTAAGCATGCACGATTGAATGAGTGAAACTGTTATCTATTGTTTCCACGATTCTGAGACATGTTCCGCTTCTAAAGGGAAACAAAGTTGTCATGTTTTTCGGTTGCCAGAAACTACTCCCTTCTTGTTCTCAAGGAGTTTCTAGTGGCCTCTGAGCTAGCTGGCACAGGTAATTAACTTTAATATAATCGATAGGGACATACCGACCTTAGTCCTATGTCAAACCTATAGGTTATATATTCCAATGCGCAGAGCCTATTAGGGAAATAGGAACTACACTACAGAAGAAAGGCTTTTAATGCCATTCAGATCTCTCTCAGCTCCAGCAAGTTGATGTGGAGCTGGGACTCCACCGGAGACCAGAGTCCTCTGATCTCCACCTCCCACAGATGGCAGCCCCAGCCCAGGATTAAAGCATCCGTCAGTGCAGTCAGCTCTGGTTGGGGACGGGAGAAGGGTCTGCTGCTCACCCAGTCATTTTTCATCAGCCACCACTGCAGATCTTTTGTAGTTCCCTCTAATATCTGGGCCAAGTTGGAGCGATTCCCCTGGAGCTGCGCCCACTGGGACTTCAGGTCACACTGCTGAGCCCGCATATGCCAAAGGCTATCTGTTACCAGCAGAATGCAGGCGGCCATGAGACCTAGCAGCCTCAGAGTCAGTCTCACTGAAATCCAGGATAGAGACTGAAGATAAAAATCATAGCCCGAATATCCTAGACTCGCCATTCCGGAGGATAGGCCTGAAACTGCAGTGTATCCAGAACAGCTCCGGTGAAAGGAAGCATCTGAGAGGGAGTCAGGTTTGACTTAGGCAAGTTTATAGTGAACCCTGCAAATGCAGGAGGTCAGTCATAGTCTGAAGGTGGGACACAACTGCCTGGGGTGAGCCTGCCTTCAACAGCCAGTCTTCGAAGTAGGGAAAGACTGGAACCCCTGACCCTCGCAGGTGGGCTGCAATCACTGCCATCATCTTGGTGAACACTAGAGGGTCACTGGTAAGATCAAAAGGGAGCACAGCAAACTGAAATCTCGTGGCCCACCATGAACCGCAGGTAGCGCCTGTGGGCATGCAGGATGGAAATATGGGAGTAGGAGTCCTGCAAGTCCAGCACAACCATCTCATCTCCAGGGTCTAGGGCGGACAGAACTTGAGCTAAAGTGAACATACTGTCTCCAGGAAGAAATTGAGAGGGCACAGGTCAAAAATAGGGCAGAGTCATCAGTCTTTCTTGGGCACCAGAAAGTAGCGGGAATAGCAACCATGACCAGCTTCTGATGCCGGCACCTTCTCGATGCCCTCATTGACCAAAAGAGCCTGTACTTCCAAGACATGGAGGTGTCGAAGGACTTGGCAGTGGCCTGGCTGTCCTTAAAGCGCTCCAGTGCCGAATCTGCCTTGTTCTTTGATTTGTTGAACTTTTTGTGGGACTTCCCTGATGACTGAGCATGATGATGAGCACTGGGAATGACTCTGCGACCAGGCTCAGGTCCTTCCTCATGACCGGGACCTGGAGCTTGAAGGAGCACTCCCTCAGCACCTTGGGGTTCATGGTGCGGCAGTCCTTACAAGTAGGAGTCATGGTCCAGCTTTAAGCACCAAAGGCAAACCAGATGGGGGTCTATCATTAACATCTGTCTGTAACAGGAAGCACAGGGCTTAAACCCTACTGATTACTTGGGGAACATCCCAGACACACTGGTATACAAGTCTCAAAAAAAGGGTCTCCAAAAAACGTTGAAAAAAGTCAGCCAAAAAATGACTGGCGGTAGCTCTCTCAGGATCTGCCCCGCTTGGCGCAGAAAGATAACGTATGTCAGCGCGCTGTGGTGGCGCCAATATAGGCACTGTGTACTTCACCTTCAGCGAGGACGATGCTGAGCCAAACGCCATCACCTACCGGCACGCAGAGGTACTACTCAAAACGTTTCTGGATCCAGATACCTAGGGATTATTCTAAGGTAAGGAATCTGCGGCTAGAAGTCACTGTCAGATAGATGAGGTTTGTGGGGTTAGTTATCCCATCTGATGAATCTAAGTAGCACATTTTCACTGGATATTCTTGAGAAGCCCCTTAGGAGTACAGTCTGCTGTATCTATTGTAAATATTTGCGATTTGTTTGCATAGTATTTAGATGTGTATGCATGTTAAAGCCAGAAATTGATTTGAGTGCTAAAAGGGGTACATTGTTCCCAGTTTGTGGGTCTGCTTTATGAAGGAGCCAGGACACCAGAGGTAAAACCCTCATTCATACAACTGAGGACACTAACTTTTTGAACTCTCCACCCCCTGCCCAAATTCCCTACACAGTGTATGCCCAAACATGCTGCCACATCTCAAAACACAACACATGGTTCTATATCATAGCAGTACATAATACGAGCGAAGACAATTTACATTTTTTTTTTAGTGACATTTAGTTTTGAATGGGATGTGTGGATTTCTACATATTTATCCATTTGTGTACCTACTAGAGGCAGAGGCATGTGGGTGAAGGGAATGCATGACAGATCTGTAGACATGTATTCAAGGGTGTGGGGATGGCATCTATGTTCGAAGGGCATCGTCCAAATCCTTGGCTACACAGTACAGCTCCTGGGTTTGGATAGGGATCAGGTTCATCCAGTGGCAGTGCATTAAGTTTGAGGGCCACCCAGATTGTTGGCCAACAGATGTACTGCGGATCTTGACGTAGAAAGAATCTGTTTGATACTAACTGATTTATGAAGCACAAGGTGGGCATAGCCAGATCCATCCAAACGGTATAGGCAAGACCTCCTTCATAATTCAAGCTAGAGAAGGTCTTAGTTTTTGAAGGATAGGGAATTGTTCACTCCAAGACCCCTACATGATTCTCCTACTTAGGGAACACATAATTTACAAACATACTGTTCGGAGGTAGGAACATCTCTGCCAAACCAGCTTCATCAGAGGGTAGAAAGCCCAAACTACTTACTTGAAGCCCAGCCGCCACCATCAGCCCCATTGCAAGAGGCTTATTCGATTTACAGCAGGACAAAGACTTTGCTTCCACTATGGCCACTGGATCCAGATAACCACTTAATCATGTATCCCTCAATTGAAATAATTGACCACCTCAACCCCCGCTACCATCCCAAGCACGTCTTCTGCCTGCAGGGAGAGGTGCTCTTAATTGCAAAGGCGTTCAAGCCAATTGGACACCAGTAAGGGCCAGAGATATTACTTCAAAAACATTTATATGGAAAAACAGGAGCGCTCCAGCTAATTTGAGAGCTTTACTATAAAGTAGCTCCTTGCCTACAGGGTTTTAACATAAGTTATTTACAGCCAGTAGCCATCTTTCAGATGAAACCTCTAGCTTCCCCCAGATTTCACTTCTTGAATTCTCAATAGGCTTCAAACTGGATGTGGAAAACTTCAGCAGCTGATGGCACCATGCAGGTACCCTCCAGATGTGACTACCTAGAGCCATCTAAGGTACCCCACTGCACATAGACGCCAGTTCCCAACCTCTTTTCCATGCTCTTCAGAGACAAAGATGAGACAAACATAAGCTGTGGGCACAGCAGAGAACGCTAGAAATGGTGAACAAATTTGGGACCTTATTAACAAGAAATGACATCTTGGAGAAGCTGTGGAGGCACTCATCAATCTAAAGAAAATGTTTAAAACAAAAAGTTTGTTCTCAAAAGCAAAAATCACCACAGTTGCTACTGGCACTGAAATCAACTACTTTGTGTCTGGATGTGCTCCTAGCAAAAGGGCAGAATGCTGTCACTTACAGTAAAGTTATTGTGAGAAAGTGCCTCTTTTGCATGGTTAGCCCCCCACTTTTTGCCTGGTTTTGATGTGGTTTCAAATGTAGTGCACAGAGTCCCTGCCAACCAGGTGCCCTGTGCAAGTGCTCCTTCCCTAAAAACAAACCCCCAATTGGTACTTCTGCCTCCTGTAAGTCCCTAGTAAATGGTACCCTGGGTAATTAGGGCCTGGAAGCTTAAGAGGGTCCCTTGGGACCCCTCTCACTGGGACCATGCCACTGCCCTTGCAGCCTGCATGCCCCTGTGAGGGAGAAAATGACAAAGTCGACATGGCACCTGCCTGGGTGCCATACCAGCAAGAGCTGCCTGACCGTATTGGTAAGTCACCCCTCTAGCAGGTCTCACAGCCCTAAAGCAGGATACACTATGCTCCAGGTGAGGGCATATGTGCATGAGCAGATGTGCCCCATACAATATTGGGCACCATTTCCCAATATTGTAAGTGCCAGTGAAGCCATATAGAGTACATGGGCTGGGAACTTAAGTTCCACACCACCATGAATGCTTTACTTAATATAGGAGTGTTTGGTACCAAACTACTCTTCTCAATAAATCCACACTGATGTCAGTGTAGTTTTTGTTCCATGTACCCAGAGGACACATCAAAGGTGCCCCCTGAAACCCTGGTGGGGTCTCTGACCGGCTGTAGCCAGCCAGCCTCCACCAGACATGTTTCTGGACCCCTTGGTAGAGAGTCCCTGCTCTCTGGGACCAGAAACAATGTACATCCTGGGCAGAGGTGTCATGCCTCCTCCCCCATGATGGGCCAGTGCTTGAAGAAGAAAGTTTCAAAAGCCTGCTGCTTTTCTAATGAGACCCCCAGCCTCTGCTGCTAGCAGCAGATGGCATCCCCTGGTTTACACCCCCCATCTTGGGTGTGAAAACTGGCAGGAAGATTCAAAAAGGTAGGTGTGCCCACCTCTGCCAACCCCACCGCAAATGTGGGGGAAGTGAGGTGAAGCACACTTTTCAGTCCCTGCCATCTTGAAGATGAGGGGACCCCTCCAATCAGGGCTCGGCCTATGCCCCCTCCCATAGGAGGGTGGATTAATAGAGGGTGTAGTCACCCCAGGTAAGGTGCCCATTGGCCCTACCTGCTACTCCCCTAAAACGCCTTCTAAATTTAGTATTTAGGTGGCTCCCCCAGAAATGGCCCTCAGATCTGCGATGACTTAAGAAGCAAGAAGACGACCCTGCAGAGAAGACTGAAAACGACGACTGCCTTGGCCCCCAACCCTACCGGCCTGACTCCAGCTTCTGCAAACCTGTAACCCGTCTTGCAGCCAGCGACCTCTGAAATCCTGGGAGGACTGCTGCCTTCGACAAAGACTCCAATCTCCAGCGGACCTGTCCAGGAAGAAACAAACTCTAAGACCTGCCACAGGGAGGACCGACCCTGGTCGACGCGACTCCTGCTGCAAAAAAACTCCAAGAACAGTCGCAGTTGAGGACCGACACTGGTGTTGACGTGACTCACTGCTTCCCAGAATCTCCCAAAGATCGCAGTGGTAGAGGACCAGCACTTATGATGACACGACTCTACTCTGCCGAAGAAAGCACTGCAACTGGATGACTTCCATGACCTTGAGCTATCCTCTCAGCCCCACGACCCGCGCTACCCACAGCTCCGTGTCCGAGAGCCTGTACCCTCCTGCCAGTGGCCCCGTCAGTCGCCTCCTGCACTGCCTCCCTGATCGCGATCGGACGACGGCGGCGGACCCCCCATCCGATCTACAGCCACCAACCACCAGTGACCGCAACAGTAATTGTGTTGGCCGCCGGCTGAAACCTATCCCGCTTTTTGCCCCCGCTGACCACGAAGGTAAAGATCATTGCTGGTATCGACCGCCTTGGTGAAGATACTGAAATCTGCACCGTACAGCTGCTCCAGTCCTCCATGACCGACCCTGCACTCAGTGTGGGTCTGACCACCTTAAGACGGGAACTGCAAGTTGTATACTCGCTAGACACATCCCACAATTGATTTCCTCCACAGGATAATCTTGAACTGTTCGAATATTGCACTGTTGACCGTGAAAAGTATCTTTAATTGAAACATACTTACCTTAGCAAGAAGGTCTTGGTCTTACAATAAAATACAAAGTATAATTTTTCTAAAATTGGTCTGGATCTCCTTCTTGAGTCGTGAGTCCATTATTGATCATGTGTGTACAATAAATGTTCTACACTCCTCTGTGTTAGGCCCAAGGCTGCTCGTCCACACTACCACTAATGTAGCACTTTGGGTTTTGCATTGAGCCCTGTAACGTTTGGGGAACCCCTGGACTCTGTGCACGGTATTACCTAGTGGCAACATATACAGAGCCAGATCCTACAGTTGGCCGATGACTGAAGTGGGCTGACCCACTGTACCATGATGTATGTTGTAACGAGCAGAAGAAACAAGAACCACACAACAGCAGATCAATGGATGGAACAGGGCAGGCTGTTTGTATTTTCATGTTTTTTGCAAACCTTTATTGTTGTGTGAGATGCGGAGTCATCGTCAAACTAAAAAAACATTGGTTGAACGGAAAAAATATTTTTTGGTCTCAAAATGCACACACTGCCACAGTAGTCTGGTATTGAAGGGAGCCTCTCACATGTACTCCTTGTGAGAGGGGAGAATCTCATCACTCACAGCGAAGTTAGTAAATGGCTGAAGTGGGATGACCCACTATATGCTATAGTTTATGGAAGAAAAAATGCAAATGACAATAACAGACCATGGATTGAAGAAGGCTGGCTGAAAGCCCTTATAAGTAAATTTGTATATCATTTTAGTAAAATCAAAAGATCTTGGCTAACACCAGACCTAAAAGACAAAGCCTTTAGCGGATTTGGCAGAATCGGTCAAACCTTTTTCACTTTTTTACACCAAAGTCGTCAAGATTGAGCAAGAGGTTGCAAAAGAATTTCCTCTAACGCTTGCAAAGAGGAGGCCAAGGACAAGAAATCTCCACCAGGATTAAACACATTTGAAGTTTGCTGGTTGTGAAAAACTACTATGTAGAACATAAATGAATAACACATCAGTGCTCATGATGAGAAAACAAAAATAAAATGTGTGTGCACGCGCAGATGATCTCCTGACCAGTGCTCCTCACTTCAACACCAAAAATACCTGTGCAGGCCACTTTTCCTCCCTATCGACCCTGGAAGAAGGCAAAACAGCAGTGTCTGATTCAAGACATTTGCTATCCCAGCACATTGCTTACCATATATCACTGTACAAGGGCAAACTGTTCAGCATTTTACTTACCATTATGTTTTCGGAAACTGGAACAGTTTCTAATCAAGGAAGTCTGACCTCTGACCGTGGAGGTTTTGTTAATATATACTGCCTGTGTTTTCAGTCTCGGGAGGAGTCTGGTGGCTGATGTTCTCCATTGTTCAACAACCTTCCTCGAGGCGTCGAAATGAATGTGTATTCTGGTATTACCAGAGTAAAATGTTTTTTCTTCTACATATTTCAAATTATAAAAGCACTGTAATAATCCAAGTCAGTGTCTTCAGCCAAATGTATATCTAATGCAGGTAGAGGTACTGGTGGCGAGACAGGGAGTCTCATTGGTTTGCCTGTTAGGGCCTTATGTGGGCTAAGACCGGTTTTTCTATTTGCGGTAGCTCACATTCTTTGGAGAGCAATGGACAATGCATCAGAGGCCATTTGAGGTCAGACTCTGCACAGATCTCTGCAAGTTTATTTTTAAGCACCCCCATTATTTCGCTCAACTTTCCGAGCTGATTGGGGGGTGATGGGCACAGTGAAAGTTCTGTTGTATTTTGAGAGCCTTACAAAAGTCAAGTATTATTTGGGGAGTGAAGTGAATTCTATTTTTACTATTTATGGACAGTACAATGCCAAACGGAGAAATAAAGTCTTAGAAATGTATTTTTGTTACGGTCTTTACATCCACTTTAATACAAGGGCATTCCATGATGCACGCAAGAAAGGGAGAGGATGTAACCTTACGGCTAGAGCGGTCGACCTCGACGCTGGGGAACCAGGTTTGAGTCTCGGATAAGACGCTCAACATCCTGTGATTCTGGCCAAATCACTTAATCTCCCTGTGCCCAACAAAAATGACTGTGTCCATCTGTAACGAAACTGGTGCTCACGTAAAGTGCTCTGATACCCAATGTCTCGGGTTTAGTTTGCGCTAAATAAAACTCAAAAAAAAAAAAAAAAAGTATGGGAGTAGGACCTTTGGCGCTACCAAGCGGCCGTCTTGGGAACGCTGTAAGTGGCCCAAACGTAACCTACATCCCTTCCACTTCCACTGCTGTTTCTCCCCTTCTGATGTGTTATTTTGTTGCCATTGGAATTCATAAAAATATTACCAGACCTGCAGATAGCAAGTAACTTGTTTTTTCTCCAGTATTGAATCTTTTATAGATTCACATGCTTGAATCGGACTAGTAAGCAGTACAAACACAATAAGAAATAAAGAAAGGTGGTGGGCAGGCAAACCATCCCACCATGACGTAAACTTGTAGCATCAGAAACCAAGAAGAGAATAATAAGCATACAAATTTACAAACAGCATGTAAAGAATACAGAAGGCTAAAAGCCGCCTACCTTAGGCAAAGAGACGTCGGAGTGTAGGTTGTCCAACAGCGATACCTGCCTTTTTCCAACCATCAAGGCAGTAATGATTTGTGAATGTGTGAGCGTTCGCCCACGTTGCCGCCCTGCATATGTCCGGAAGTAATGCTCCCGCAAACAGTGCCGAGGAAGTCGCCACTTTGAGTAGAGTGAGCTTGTGCTTTCGCCAGAAGCAGACGGCCAGCTTTCGCATGACAGAAGAAAATCATGGAGGTGGCCCAACGAGCAATGCTGGCCTGTGTCAAGGCTGGTCCTTTCCTAGGTGCCGAGAAAGAGAACAGTAGCTGAGAGGATGTACGGAAGGTCTCCGTTCTTTGCAGATAAAACTTTAATCAACGTTTAATGTCCAGAGGATGCAACGCCCTTTCCGCTGTTGAGGATGGATTAGGAAAGAACGTTGGTAAAACAATCAGTTCATTGAGGTGGTAAGATGAAGGCACCTTCGGTATAAAAGAAGGGCTAGTGCGAAAGGATAACCCTGTCCGGCAAAAACTGCAGATACGGTTCTTCTATAGTGAGAGCTTGGATTTCACTGATACGTCTGGCTGACGTAATGGCCAAGAAGAAAAGCCATTTTCCAGGAAAGGAACTTCAATTCGCATTTGTGTATTGGCTAAAAGGGAGGACGCATCAGTTGTGACAGAACGGTGTTTAATTGCCATAAAACTGTAGGAGGCTTAACAGGTGGAAAATCTCTAAAAAGTCCCTTCATCAATTCTTTGATGAGTCGGTTAGACCACAGAGAAGTTTGATTTGAGCGTCTTCTATACCTAGAAATTGAAGCAAGGTGAACTCTTATGGAGGAGTGAGAAAGTCCTGATTTTGCTAAGATACAAGGCAGCACCTGCTCCAGAGCGGATGAGAATGGATGTAATGCTTGCGAGATACACCAAGCACAGAATATCTTCCATTTAGCTGTGTAACATTTCAACGTAGACGGAGCTCGAGACTTCTGTAGTATCTTAGAACACTCCTTGAAAAGCCTCAAATCCCCAAATTCAGCATGATGAGGAGCCAAGCAGACAAATGAAGAGAGGGAATTTGTGGATGAACCACTTGGCCCTGGTTCATGTATAGAAGATCCTCCTTTGGATGGAGGGAAGAGAATCGGAGCACACTCTGATAGACGATGCAGCTCAGTGTATCAGAACTGTCTTGCCCAACCTGGAGCAATGAGAATGATCCGACAAGGCTCTTGCTTCATTTTTTGAAGTACTCGAGGAATGAGTGGAAACAGGAAAAATGCATAGGCGAACATCCTCGTCCAAGAAAACTGGAAGGCATCTCCCCATGAATTTTGATGAGGATGTCTGCTTGCAAAATGAGGACACTTTTTGCTAAGGAACGTAGCGAACAGATCTAATGTTGAAAACCTCCTTCAAATGCTGGTCGTTGAGCTCCCATTCGTGGCACAGTTTGGAGGCCCTGCTGAGAGTCTTGGCCTTCTCGTTGTGGATTCCTGGCACGTGCTCTATTCGCAAGGAGATTTGGTTGAGAAGGAGCCATTCCCATATCTGTCAAGCAAGAAGGGAAAGCGCTCAAGATCTCGTTACGCCTTGCTTTTGGAGGTAAAACATTGTCGTAGTGTTGTCCGTACTGACGAGCACAGACGCACCTTTGATCCAAGGCAGGAAGGCCTTCAGACCTAGATACACTGCTTTGAACTCCAGAATGTTTATATGACAATCAGATTCCTGTTTGGACCACTTGCCGTGAACCTGTAATTCTTGAAGGTAAGCCTCCCCCATCCGTCCATCGACACATCCGAGGTCATCACCAGCTGTGGCACACAGTGAATGAAAGAGGCCTTGCGACAGGTTGTCCTTGAGCATCCACCAGGCCATAGCGGCTGTCATTGATGCTGAAATGCAAACCTTGTCGTTGAATGAGCCTTGAGACTGAACCCACTGCGCATCGAGCTGCTCCTGCAGCGGTTGCATGCGAAGTCGGCAATTGGGAATGAACGGGATGCAAGAGGACATCATCCCCAGCATGGACTTGTACTGCCTCACAGAAACTAACCTTTTTGTTGAAAGAAGCTTTGTCGTATCCAGAATCCACATTATTCTTTCTTGAGTGGGAAAGGCCTTGACCAGCTTGTGTCGAGGCATGCACCCAGAAAGACCAACGATTTGGCCGGGATAATGGACGATTTTTCCAGATTGATGCGAAGACCTAGAGACTGGAAGAGAACCAGACAGGCTCTCGTTGAAATTTTTGCCGCTTGAAAAGACAGAGCCTATATGAGCCAATCGTCCAGGTGACCTAAACGTCTTAAGAAGGCTGCTATCGGTGCCATGCACTTTGTGAACACCCTAGGAGCGAACTCAAACCAAATGGAAGCACTTTGAATTGGTACTGTCGCCCTGCCACTTTGAACCCGAGAAATTTTCGATGTTGAGGGTGGATGGGAATATGGAAACAGGTGTCGAGGAGATCGAGAGTAGCCAAAAAATCCTCTTTTTCCATGAGAAGAAGAATCTCCTGAAGAAAGAGCATCCTGAAAGACTGACACTGGATGAACTTGTTCAGCATTCGGAAGTACATGACCTGCCTCCATTTCCCATTTTTCTTTTTGATGAGGAGGAAGTGGGAATAAAACCCCCGTTTTTGCTGGTTGAGGGGTACTTCCTCTATAGCCTGCTTGAAAAGAAGCAAATGTATTTCCTTTTTGAGATCTGGAAGGTGACGGAGCAGAACCTTGCGCAGTGGAACATTTGGAGGATGCTGAATGAATTCTAGCGTGTGGCCATGCTGGAAGATATCTAGAACCCATTTGTCTGAAGAAATGGAGTTCATTTCTGAAAGGATGCGGAGAAGGCGCGATCGTGGTGTGGGACTATGGTAGCAGAGGCCTGATGAGCTTCATTGTCTCCTATTGGAGTCTTGGGACTTTCCAGCAGATTGTTGCCTCTTGCGCCCTGCCGGTCTTGAATAAGTCTGAGCGGTGTTGTACTGGAATGACTGGCTGTATGGCTGGTAGGTAACCTGCGGATATGGCTGGTACCGCTGCTGAAATTGCGGACGGTATAAGAATTGACCCTGACCTCTAGCCCGAAAGGCCTGAAAGCAGTGCTGCTGGAGATTGCCTAAGGCTTTGACTGTGTCCGTGTCTTTCTTTATAGATTGTAGCTCCTCGTCTGTGTGTTTACCAAACAAGCACTCCCCATCAAAAAGTATGTCTAAAACCTTGGCTTGGACCTCTGGACGAAAGGTGGTTGCTTTTAGCCATCCCTGGCGATGCAGAACCGCCGCTGCTGCCATTTGTCGAAATGCAGTGGATGAAACGTCCATGGCTAGCTCAATGAGCTCTGAAGACGCGCTTTCTCCCTCCAAAAGAACAACTTTTGCCTCTTTCTTTTTATCTTCCGGGAGATAATCCAACAGAGTAGAGATGTCCAACTACATCTGCCGATCATATCTCCACATAATGGCCATGGCATTAGAGGCTCTAATGGAGGTAGCGCCAGAACCGAAAACCTCTTTCCAATATTGTCGAGGCGACAGCCCTCCTTGTCCGGTGGGGCAGTGCAGGGAGATGCTGGATTCTTGGCTCTTTGTGCGGCTTGCATGATCACAGAGTTCGGCCTCGGGTGACCAATGAGGCATGTAGGCGAGTCGTCAGGAGCCTTGTATTTTTTGTCCAGGTTTGGAATAACAGCTGGAACGGAGGCAGATGTTTTCATTAACTTTAGCCCTTCTTGCCATAGAAAGTCAATTATAGGAATTGCTCTCACTGAACGTTGAGTGCCTAGTTTAAAATCATATAGAAAACTCAGTTTGTTTAGTTGGCATTGGCAAATCAAAAAGTTTGGAGGCACGCTCTAGAAGATCATGAAATCCCCGGATACCTGCCGGAGGGGAATCCGCAGCAGGAGGGTTAGGAGATGGTGGCATAGGGGCTATGTTGTCATCGCATTCATCATGGGCATCTGTGTCCGTTTGTAGCTCCCCTTCTTCTGTCTGAGCATCCTGAGTATCCTCCGTGAGGACTATAAGAGGAGGGAGGGTATTCTCCCTTGTGGATTTGGGAGTACTTTGGCCCGGAAGAATAGTGGGTACCTCTTGGTGAGGTAAAGGCCTCTGAGGAGCATTTGCGTCTGGAAAACGCCTGTAATAGTCACTAAGCATGTGACGGAGATCAGACACCAGAGACACTGAAACGTTCATTGATGGTTCCCTAAACTGATGACGCTCCTCCTCTCGGTCATCGTAAGGATAACGTTCCTGGAAGGAATCCTGCCTCTGCATGACGGACGAGTCTCTTTCCACAAAAGAAGGTAAGAAGATGGATCATTGCCCTCAATGTCCTCATCATCGGAATCTTGGCACTTGACCCTTAACTGCGATGGACTGTATGCAGGGCCAAACATACCTTTATCTTCTGACTCTTGGAAGTCTAAAAGGCGAGCAGGAGGCAAAGGAGATATTTTGGAGAAATCCTGAATCTGCCTAGGCTGAAGGAGACTGATTTTTTCCTCCTTCGACGGGCTCGACGACGGTGCAACTGCCGATGCAATCGTCTGTGGTACCGTCGACGGTACATGGACAGCCTTCGTCTGTGGGGACGTCATCACTGGAATCGTCAACGAACCTGTGATCGAGGGTGAAATTTTCATCGACGTTGTTACCGTCGTCGAAGCTCCCTCCGCCGTTGCTGCCGTCGACGTCCTGACCTTCGTAGTCGTCGCCGGAGAAGCCGTCGATGGTGCAGGAAACTCTGGTTTTCTTGAGGAGAGTTGAATCGTCAACGTCGACGCCTTCGATGGTCGAGAAGATTGGTCTCTGGAAGGAGTCAGAGAAGCAGAAGCTGAAGAGGGCTTTGAAGCCTCTGACTGAGGTTTCTTGTGGTGTTTAGGCTCAGATTTGTCCTGGGACTTCGATCTCTTAGAGTCCCCATGATGTGAGGAGGGACTGCCCTCCTTTCTTTTCCTTGAGGAAGAATGGGCCTTTTCCTCAGGTTCAGACTCCGAATCTAAAGCAGCCTTACTCTTCTGTAGCCAGAGTAACAGCCTACCCTCCTCATCTTTGAGGGTTTTTGTTGAAAAAGTGCGGCAATACTTGCATTCCCTGGGTTTGTGGTCAGGGTAAAGGCAATATAGGCACGGTTTGTGGGGGTCTTCAGAGAACAGCCTACACTTCCCACAGGTCTTACAGGGCGTAAACAGCCCTTTTTTAGGCTCTGGCATCTCAAAAGCAGGAAGGTCAAAAGTATAAAGTCCAAGAAATACCTTGAGAGTAGCTAAAGCTGAGACTGGAGGTCAAAAGTTAAGAAATACTGTAACTGAGCAGAGCTCAAGGAGACTCCCTCTCGCAGGACGCGCGGTAAGAAATCTGAGGTATGGTGGCTCTGTAGGGAAGGGAACTCTGAGGTCTCAGCTGTGATTGGCTGAGGTTTGGATGTTTTAAAATGAGGCTGAAAAGTTACTTAAGTGAGTTTTCTGTTCTATGGAGGTCTATGGTGATGTTGTATTACTGCTATTTCTTATGTTACCGTGGGACTCCCACCATGACAACGGGGAAGATTCAAGCATGTGAATCTGTAAAAGATTCACTACTGGAGAATTAATTGTAAATCGTCAAAGGATGTTCAACTATACCCGAAATTGTGCCCTTAATTCCAAGAGCTGTTTTGGAAGGGGGTCAAACATCTGAGATGATAAAAAAGGCCCCAACTTCGATTCAAACCCAGAAGTTGAACTCAAGGCTTAAAATAAGCAACAAATGTAGAAAGACAAAAATAATTTAGATCTTCCTTAATGAGGGTGTTACATGAACCTTGGGACAAAGCTCTCATCATGGACACAGAAAAATAATGCAATTGCAAGGCCTATACCATGAACCTGGTCCTTTGTTGCATGCGAAAAACACAAAAGAGGGGGGCCTGAGGAGATTTAAGGACCAGCGAGGACAAATTCCCCGTTCTATAACTATGAAACACACAAAAGGCCTCGGGTCCAGAGTCAATTGAGACAAATAGTATGTGGAGCAGACTATGCTGAGAGTAGAGAGGGGGGGGAATCCCTTTTAAGGACGGTTTCCCTCACACACTATCTCTGCTGCATGACATCTAAACATATTTGCACAAATTGTATGCAATTATTTCTGTGGACATATGGTAATGTGGTCCGACTATGCCATAATCCATGAACTTGTTTAACAGTGCGATATGTTTTGTCACAGGTCAACCGGTGATACTGCAGAACTGACGGATCACTGGTTTGAGTATCTTTTATACACACACAGACGCATTCACTTTCACTCACTTTTTCTTATCAACATAGCAGTAGCTTACCAAAGAGATCCTGAAGAAAGCCATGACACTTTTATAGGTCAATAGGCTGAAACATGTTGATCACTTTCTAGTGCCACAGCCTCTAATGCCGGCAGTAGCACTACTCATTATCTGTTTTTAACCCTAGCACCAGGTGGCAAAAATAAACTGTGTTAGGCTAAACTTGTAGCTAGTTTTAGTCACTTTTTACTCAGCACTGCACACACTCCACCACACACTACGCTCACATTGGGTTTTATGACCACTCCTCATATTCAAAAAGCATCCCCGAGCTCCTCCCTCGCAGCGAGGGGGTTGTAGCCCGTGTCACAACTAGGTTCGTGGCGCGAGGAGGTATCCCGATGATGAAGCATGACACCTCTGGTTGTGAAGGAAACCGTTCTTAAAAGGGATTCCCCCCCTTTGTTGCATGCACCACAGGCAGAAGTAATGTGCAGATAAGTATGTAGCACAACTTAATATGTAACAGTTTGCACAGAAACCTCAGAGACACTCTAGCAAAGGATCCTCTTGCAGATCCCGATATTGCACAATGATTGTCTTTACTAACGTTCAGGACATTAGTTGAACTTGCATCGGAGGTGTGCACATGCATCTCGGGTCTTGTAAGATGTAGGTTTGGCATAGTTTCCAACAACATCAACAATGTGGCACAATTTCCATGTGATGGAAAGCGAAGGAGCTACACAAAATCTTATGCAACCTGCTTATTTAAAAGAAAACAACATAGGAAAAACAACAACAAAGGAATTTTATTAACCCTTTTTTAATTTATACAGAAGCTCACATAATTTCTTTACAGAAACTGTATAAAGAGTTAAAAAGAAACACGTTTTAATAGAAAACATATCTACAAAGTTGGAAAGAAAATAACCAGTAGGGTGTGGACAGCTCAAAAATGAGATTGAACTGTGATTGAGAGGCACTTCTTTTCTGTATAACATGTTTGCATTGACATTTGATAACCATTTCGTTACACTTAGGTAATTTAAAGTGAATTATAGATGTAACAGTCACCCTTGTCAGATTACTGTCGCATGCTGTGAAATAATGCTCACTCACTAATGAACAGTATAATTGGGTTTTAATTCAATAAAAATATGTTAGTAGGATACTATAACTGAATTTAAAACAAAGCTGTAAGTCGTGGCCCTCATTTCTTTTTAATATTCCATCTGACTGGGCATTTCAGAATTAAAGTAAGACGGGAAGATTAGTCAGAAATATGTTCTAATTGACAAACCACAAGAAACCCTTGGTTTACCATGTGCCACAAGGCACGTGCGTATTTAAGCATTCTGCAATCTGACTATGAAGAGCTCCTCCAGTTGATACGGAGCACAATCAAGTGTTATCAGTGGGCGATGTGACCTGCGCAGGGCTTGAATGAGGTCCATGGTGTCTACCCATGACTCGGATAGAGCATAAAGTGTATACCGAGTCTGTGGCCTTCATTCTAAGGAACAGAAAGGTAAAAAAAAAAAATAGAACGAAGGTTTGAGAGATTTAACATAGTGCTGCATGTATTCACTTGTTGCCATCTTTCAAGACTGAAAGCCACCCCAGCATCAACTGACTACCCAAAGCTCCATTACACACCAAGTTTAAAAAAACGCTCGATCCCTCAAAACTGCTGAACACACACTTTAACACTACACTTCCTTAGACAAATCGTAGAATCCTCCAATGTGGCTTCCATGCCACAAAGTGCTACGTCAGAGAGTGAAACACAGCATAGTTACAACAGTTCCTGGAGCCAGACATGCAAACCTTATTTCTAAATATCCAGTATTCTTACTACCGGCTGACAGTCTAGAAGTGGCGTTATGAACATGGCATTGCACCAGGTCAGCTTGTGCAAGGATCTGCATTTAGTTTATGAAAACTCAATTAAGATTTAATCAGACTCTTTAATGCCTACAATTAAAGTTAGTTGTAAATGTGCTCATGCTTCAAGGTTTATTTTTTTTAAATATTATATATGCTGTGAATGAGATTTATTTTTTGATCACAGGGAGAAAACAGATGGAAAGTATGATGTTATTCGACATGGTCGAAAAATGCTCAAGAAAGAAATATCAGCTGGATGGATACACAACTGTGCATGTCATATGCAAAAAAGTCTTCCTTCGGGTAACATCAGTTTATAAAAACAGTCAAAACCATACTACAATGGGTGGCACATAATTTCTTCAAATTCGAACAAGTGCCTTTGCCATCCACTTCACCGCAAAAATATTTGCCCACTGAACAAACTATATTTTATTTAGACTAATAATGATGAATAGTTAAACATATACAGGAAATGAAAAAACACTCCTCACACAGTGACTGAATGGCCATCTCTATTCAACTCTGACCTATGATGCAGAGGTCCAGCTCTGCTCAAAAACCAAATGCTCATACACAATATGAGTTGAAACTGTGCACGATTGCGCCACAGAAGTTGAATACTGCAACTTAACTCTAATGGGTTGGGACACAAGGCTTAAAGATCAAGTGAATAACATTTTCTTTAAAAACTCAAAAAAAAATTATATATATTTATACTTTTTGGGATGGAGGTGTCCAAAGATATCTTATGCACAGAATCACTACGGCAGTTAAAACAGCTAAAATGGGGATCATGATTTGGACAACAATTTATTACAACACGGTTTTAAAAAGTAAAATAAAGCGGAGGTTTAGAAATGGCTGCAAAAAAGAAGCAATGGTCAAATAACTGAAAATAGCACCAGGTCATCCACTGACAGCCACATTAATCTCAGTGATTCATCCAGCAGAGGCAGAAGTCCCATCACCCAAGCCCTGCATGTCCCCTTGCTATGACAAGGCGCGGGAGACAACTACTCCACCGCACTCCGCATGGGGCGTGGAGATAATTCAAGTACGGCACTAGGTTGTCCGTTTCATAATACATGTGCCGCTTCTATTAATTTACAGAGGTGAAGCTGAGGAATTTTAACACCAGCTTTTTTCAGCTAATAAAATCACACCAAGGAATCAGGACTTGTTCCCTCTTCTGCCCCCTCCCCCCCACACACACACCTGTGCATATTGCCATTATCTGAAAATACTGTTTAGTGCTGAGCTGAAAACTGCAAGCTATGGTAGGACAAAACAGGATGCTGGCCTCAAAATTCCTTCGATTTATGCGATGGCGCTGTCCGAACATGTGCAGTCGTTTGCAAAGAAACCCTTTAAAATGCCCTTCAAATTAAGCGCTGGATATGCTCATATTCATATTGCGAAAGCCAAAACTGCATGGATTGTTCTTGTGGTGTAGTGTCCTGTTAAACCTGTACTGCAAATATTGCAGGTGCCAAAGAAAAACAGAGGGTGATAACTTTTAAACTGTAATATATCTGTGTAGGCTTGAAATAAAACGCTTTAATACAGAAACATCTCAGCAAGGCTACAAAAAAGTGCAGCCATAAATTACATAAATCTCCCAACAAAAACAAAAGTACTTCGCGATCGGATTGGCTGGCTGGGTCCATAAATATAGTATATTGTGATTGGGGAATTGTGATCATGTGACCACACAGTCTATCACAAAATGAAACTGCATCAAGGCAACGTCTTTTAAAGAGGTCTGGCTTTGAACCTTTTGTGTTTGTCTCCATCTGTTATTATCTTCTTGCCTGACACACTTCAATCTTTTTCTTCAACTCATTCCGCTCCGCTGGAGTAAAGAAGATACACGAAGAAGAAACCTGCAGAGAAAGGTAGACGTTAGCGCCAATCTGAGGAGAATCCGCGGGTTTGGAGTAGGACTACAAATACTAAGGAAGTCAAATACCTAAAAAACCAACTGTAGGGAGGGAAGGGTCAACAATCCACACATCTCCAACTGCACACACTTTTTCTGCCTGCATCGCCTATGCAAGATCTATTGGCTTTGTCATGTGTTTTAAGCCACGTTGTACAATAGGTCAGCTGCTGTGCAGCATGGTTGCAAGTCTTCCAGAGTTGCCTCATATATGGGCTGCCGTTGAGTGGAAACGCATGGACGCAAAAGCATGAGTGCACCACAGGCATGACTGCGCACACAGTTATAAACTATCAAGATTGCCGATAGGATGATATCATGACTGTCAAGATGCCTATTGTCATGATACACACTGTCATCGAGCCCAGGTGCTTTCCCCAAATGCAGTTTGGATTCTGGGACTTGAAGTTTTGCTTTTCCAGCCACACGAACATGTGGGCCTTTTCATCTCCGCAGTAGGGCCTGCAATCTCCGCTACGTTGTTTTGGGCTAACATTCAAGGACCAGAGGGCATTGTACTTTTTGGGGTGAACATACACCCGAACCACATATCTGCTTGTGCCTTAAATCGAGTATGCACTTCCTTTGTATTAAAAAAAAACCTGTGGATGATGTGTACACATGATGGGGGCAGTTACCTGTTAATCTTGATGCGGGTATAAATGACCAGGTCTCTTTCTACCTGAAAGTATGCAACTCTTATCAAAATATGGAACGCCTGCTAGCCTTTTGTCCAGGCGTGATGTGGTACACGTTGTTCCAGTGTATGCTTAATTGGTGTTTTTTGGGTGCTCGAGATAAATTTGAATGAAAGGCACAATATACAAGCAGACTGGACTGTGTCTTTGCTGGAAAGATGTTGCACACAATGATGATAATGCTGGTGCCTCCTTGAAGTGAATGAAACCACTGTGGACCTTTAATCTGGCTTGGGGTGCTTGTACACTGCTACTTTATTGTTCACTTATCAGCGCCTCTGAGGTGTGGGGAGGAACTTCAAACTGCTGTAAGGAGACCTGAAAATCCCCTACTGTAAACATAAAAGTCCATCACACTGTAAATCTAGAGTAAAGGTTAAGGCAGAGAGCACTGTTCTCTCCGTCGTCTCGCTGGCCATGCACTGCATTTCAAAAGTTTAAAATGCTTTACATTTTCATACAGGATAAATATACAGCATGCGATTTAGGGAACACAAGCGGGATGCTTTGCTGCTGGAAAGGCTGTAGTTTTCATTAATCCACTGTCTTGCAATAAAGGGAAGAATATTTAGAGAGGGGTAAAATCATGAAGAGAGAAATATCAATATTTTGAATACAAAAAGATGCATTTGGTATGGGTGTTAGTGCAGTCATGCCCACTAGATTGAAAAACAGAGATTTCTATTTGTTTTTAAGCTGTAACACCCATATAAATGCTTTGTTTTCCTTGAGTTTGTTGAACTTCGATAGCCCAATCAGTGGTGAGTTGTCTGGAGTCTATTGTGTCATTCTCAAGGAGATCTGGCGCAGTGGTTCTTAACTGCTTCTTAACCTTTTGACTTCTGCGGAGCTCCACTTTATCATTACTGGTATCTGGGGACCCAACTCCATCATTATTGGAATCCGGGGATTCCTGCTGAGGCCAGGGAGCCTAGCTTAAGCAACTTCAATGATTTGAACCTTAAAACAAGACAACATTACAGAAACACACATTCAAACAAATGATGAAATATTTTATTTACCTCACAAATATATGTAAAATACCATACCATATGATGTTTAAAGCATTTGCACTGCTCCCACCAATCATTCTGAGGACACCAACTTAATTTTTAGCATCTAGGTGCAAACTCCTACACATTTGCTTTACGTTTTAAAATGTTCAAGTTTAACATGTTGTTCCTTATTACATACTCTTTTATGAGTCAGTTAATAATATGTAATTTTCTAAGCAGTCACGGACCCCTTGAATAGACGCCACGGACCCAGAGGGTTCCCCGGACCACAGGTTCAGAAACATTGCCCTAGAGCAATGGAGACAGGGATTTCAGTGGGGAAGCAGCAGAGAAGGGAGTGTGCTGGACAAAGCGTGCACTTTCAGAGTGCCCAACTAAAAAGAACAAGCATTGGCATAGCCAATAGGTCTCGCCTTTGGGACCTTATAAGTGTTTAGCCATGCAACACTTGATGTTGTTGCACCAAGGATATTGTGCTGGATAACTAAACACTTATAAGGTCCCAAAGGAGAGACCTATTGGCTATGCCAATGCTTGTTTTTATCTGGAAAGAGCAGCACAGTATTCCTAATTACAGCAAAAACACCAAAGACCTAACTTGCTGCATAAGAACAAAAATGTGTATGTGTCTGTGGAGTAGTGAACCCCCACTTACCAAGCTTAAGTGGCGAGGTCTGGACCTGGGTGCCAGGGGCAGGAAAATTGGGTACCACTAAAACATTAACTAGTTGTTTATGGGCGTCTTCGGTCTGCAGCTCTGCAGACAAAAAGCTCATAAATAACACTGTTAGAAAATACCATGACAGAGGTGTGGAAGGTGGGCTTAAGTGTACAGGGAAGGAAAAAAAAAAAAAAAAAAAAAAAAAAAATGACGACATGCAAACAACGGGAAAATACAAAGGGGTGAACAAATTAAAAAAAAAAAGTGAGAGAAAGCTGAGCAAAAAGTAAGGGTAAGGCAAAAGAAGGGTAGCTAAGAGCAAAAATGAAAGAACTGGAGGGTGAAAGGAAGAATAGAATGATAAAATGAGGAAGAAAAATTAAATGTAGCATAAAAGTGTGAATGGATAGGGTGAAAAGCTGGATAGATGGGTATGCGAATATATATCGATGGGTGGATGCTTGGAAGGATGAATATAGATATTTGAATGGGTGGAATGTTGGATGGCCGGATGGAAAGGTGATGGGATGGCCAGATGAATGGATGACTAGATTGAAAGGTGAAAGGGCGGATGGATAGATAGATGTATTGACACCGTGAAAGGCTGAAGGGAAGTCTCTCAATAAGGGTAGGTTTGCTTGCTTCACGTGCTCAGTGCGCTTAGAGGTATAGCTCAAGTGGGGTGTATTTTAATTTTCTAGCTACTTCCCTTTGTGTGTGCGATGTTAATAACACCAGGATAGCCACTGAACAGCTGAGGGCTGCATGAAAATGCACGGTTCTTTAAGGAGTTTGCAAACACATTTTGGCATATATTGACGACAGCCACCAAATGTTTAAATAAAAAAATAAAAAAACTCAGGCTCATAGAAAGATGGAGCATAAAGCGCTAGTGCTTACTTACATGATTAAAGTCTATACAGGCCAGATTTGTGTGTACTGCTTATGAGTAGGCAAATACGCAACAATTTTGAAAAAAACAACGCAGACATTTTATATGAGACAAAGTAGCAATGCTTTCATAGTGAGCAAGCAGAAGCCAGATTGTGTGATTCCAGAAAAAGGGTAACATTTCCGGAGCAGGTTGTAAACATATTACCGCAGCAACCGCTGAATGTGAACAAGCTGTGACATCAGCACACTGCGCAACAACATTGTTGTTAGTCAGCTGCCATGTGCAATGTTCATAAAAATGAAAGGCCGTCCTCCTGTAGAATGTGCGCCATGACAGCTTATTCAGAACGTAGTAAAAACTGTACTGCGTGGTTCCCAGACAAGGTGCTGTGATACAAACTGTTAGCCAATTTCAAGCATTCTGTGAAAAATGTTGATAGTAGAACAGTGTGAGACTCCTTCCAGACAGGGTTGGAGTCAATATTTAAAGTGGATGCCTTGAGTTTCATGAGTCACTGGATGTGCACACCAGTGTCAGTAGTTACACGTTGATGCACAAATTAGCAAATGTGCCCTCCATTACTACTCACACGGATATGTGAATGGGACAACCCCATGCTTTATTAATGCTTTGTGATGTCTGGTAACAACCTTTCATCCACTTCGTATGCCAGATAAAGTCTGCATCGAGCGGTTGAACTGTTACTAGCCCGTGCTATGAAACGGGGAAAACATTTTTTTAAAGAGGCGTATTCTGTGCCTTTCGCCCCACTAATTTAGACATCCATTAAATTAGGCAGATTTTATAATTGTTCTATTAGGTCAGCTTTGGAAAGTGAAAGCACGCATGAATGAACCTCCGCGATGTGTTCAAAGAAAGCCAGATAAATATAAAGCAAGCCCGGGAGTGGTGCGTGCGCACGCAGGCTTCACTTTTCAAGCACTGCACTCGTGCTTGTGGCGCGCCCCTGCTCGCTCCCGCAAGGTGGATGCTGCCACAAGCACGAGTGCAGTGCTTGAAAATGAGCAGAGCGACGGCTAAAGGCCCTCCTATGCAGCGCATGCGCGCTGCGTAGGCGAGACCTAAAAAAGTAGTTCACTTAAAAGCGAACAGAGGGAGGATACAATTCAGCCTATCAAAAGGAGGTAAAGAAGCTATGCTCCACAGGAGGGACAAAGACATGCTGGATTGTCTAAAACAATTAAAGCAAGTAAACCGAACACAAGCACATGTGACCTACAAAACACATAGCTAATGGTAAGCAATGGGAGGATGTTATTCCTAGGGCAGCTTTCAGCATGCTTACCAGTAGGTCTTTGCAATCAGACAGCTTCGCTATCAGCTAGGCTTTGACCTAAAAACTGGCGATTTTGTTCATGATATATTTAAAGAAAAACTAACAAATGCCAGGACATCTCACAAACTTCATTCCAACAGTTATCTGATGAGAACTACAAGCAAAGTTTAAGTAAAAACACAGGGCCTCATTATGAGGTCCCAGTTATTTCACCAGGAAACAAAATAGTTACTTACACATAGAAGTTGAGTTGCAACTTGAATAATTTTCTGAATTCACATGAAGTGCATTACTCCCCCATCTAGTGGTTGGGTACTAAAACTACTGCTACAGGTAAATAACCATTTCGTTTGGAAGTTGCTGTGTATTGATTCTCTAGTGGCATTTCCGTCACTTGGGAGGTTGGATTGAAATAAGTGTGCCTCTGCGAAGAGGTATCTTAGTACCTTCCATCCAATCTGTGCTTCTCCATTAGCTTGAATGTCCACACAATAGTATTTTATGAAAGTTTGTACAGACGACCATGTAGCCGATATGCAGGTGTAGTTTGAGTAGGCATTGGTAATGAATACCAGTATAACTACCTGGTTTCTTAATTGATCTCTGATGTTCTCATCTAGTGCTACTCCCACTACCTTGTAACATATGATGGTTTGTACAATCCATCTTGCAATAGTCCCTTTTGTGACTCAAAGAAAAAGAAGAATTTTCTTCACTTTGTGCACTGCCTTGTTTCTTGCAGGTAACACACAACTGCCCACCTGATTTCTAGTGTGTAGAGTCCTTGCTGTTTCACCTGGCTGCTGGAAAAAGGCTGGTTAGTTGTATCCCTTGGTTGACAAGGAAGTGCGAAATTCCTTTTGGTAGAAATTACAGGTTTGTTCTCATGCCACCCTGCCCCCATGTATTTGGAAGTGAGGTTCTAGTAACAGGAGGGCCTGTAACTCATTGACCCTACGCAGCAAAGTAATAGGAATCAGCAATGCTTTCTCTAGTGTGAAGTACTTGGGTCCCACTTTCTGAATGGCTCAAAAGGTGGTTTTAATAGCTGTGTTAGCACCAGGTTCAGATTCCAAATTGGAGTGGGTGCCGACGTCTGTGGTGCCACTGTTTTAGCACCTTCCAAGAATCTGTTGTATTAAAGAAACTTCTTCCTATAGTGCCATTGCGTAAGTGACTATAGCTTACAGGTGCACCTTAAATGATGCATGTGAAGTCTTATCAAAAAGGTGTTGGGTACCCGAAAAGTTTGGAGTCTCTTGCTGTTGTCCATTAGTCCGTCCTTAGTGCACCAGATGGCAAATCTGTCCCATTGGGGGAATATCACCATCATGTTGGATGCCTCCTAGCCTCTCCCAGGACCTCTATGTATTTTGGGGAAGGTTGCCAAATTCTAAATCCTCAGGAGCCATGCCGCTAAGGAGAGGATGGCTGGCTCGGAGTGGTATACCTGTGCCTCTGGCATTATTAATAGGTCCTGTAAGGTAGGTAGTTTTATTATCCTGCTTTCGGTCATCCTAACTGGGTCTGAAAACCATGTTTATCTGGCCCATTGTGGCGTTATTATTATAGCTATGGTTGTCTGTTTGACTATGCTGAACACAAGCAGTATCAGCGGGATTGGGGAGGAAAACATATGCAAAAATCCCAGACCATTCCATCGATAGGGCTTCCGCTGGGACAGATGTTGTGGCTAGCTGGATGCAAAGTTCTGGCATCCCAGGCGTAAGCACCTGGATGCAAATGTTTGGCATTTATTGTTTGATATATTTTTATTGGGTTTTTCAAATTATCATAACACATAGATGGTCAATCAAAGAGTGTCAAGAAAAGGGGAAGAAAAGAAGAAAAGAAAAAAAATGTGTGCGCATCACAATCATGATAACCTTGTAACAGACTGAAAGGCTACACAGAAAAATCAGGTATAACGTGTGGAAGCACTCACAGTACATCATCTTCCGTCTTCAGGAACCACAGACCTAGACCTCCCCCTCCGCTCAATTACCACACCCTCTATTCCAGTTCAAAGGCCATATCTCGGAGCCAAGGGCACAACTGACAGTCGTGGCGATCAATGTCTCAGGTGGAAAGGAGATTTAGACTGTTAGTCTACTGCAGGCAACCTGTAATTCACAAAGCCAAGAGATGAAGAAAGGGGTCCCAGATGCGCTCATAGTCATGCAGCTGGTCATTCAACTTGTATATCGTTTTCTCAAAATGTGCCACGTGACCATAGCATCAGACTAGTCAATGAGCCGAGGCGATGGGCGCATTTTCCACTTCAGGAGGCTCCGCAGAGGGTCTTACTGTGTAGGTGCAGAAGGTCAGACAACTCCTCCGTAAGTAGTTCTCGATCGGTTTCAAGTGCAGTTGGTTAATAATTTAAGTATACAGGCCAGAAATAAGCTTTTGCATGCGCCCGGGTCACCAAATAGTCATGGATAATAGAAGCAGGGGGAGTTTGCCTAGCACTTCCTAGTTTTTTCATGATGCAGCTCCTCCGTTGCAGATATTTCTAGGACTGACTAACCAGAAGATCATATTCCTCTTGTAGCGCTGTGAACTACTTTATGGTATCGTCCGCAAAGAGTTGTAGTAGCACTAGGATTCCTCTAGAGGCACAGTTCTCACAGAAAAAGAGTCTGTCAAACCTCAAGTCAACACTGGATCATATCGGCACTCTCATATGGAAGAATCCATTATGTGCGAGCGCCTTACCCTGGCGCTTCCAAAGCTGGATAGAGTTCTGCAGTATGGGGAGCGTGCGGTCCTGCCGAATAGTTGTATAGAACTTGTAGACTGTCACTGCCCCCTGAAAGGCGCAATCAATGAAGGTCTTGGAATTTTCAATTTGCATGTGTTGCAAAGAGGTCCATTTGTGGTCTGCCCCACTCCTGGAAGACTCTTTCCACTAGACCTTGTTTGAGCTTCCGCTCACATGCTTGCCTACTTAACCTTTATGCTTCCACGTTTTCCTGGAAAGGTTTATCGCTTCTAGTTATATCTCTTTGTACTACCCCTTCCATATCCTGTGCTAGTTTGGACAGCACATGTTATCTTGTTCTTCCTGTTCAAGTATAAGATTGTTGTTGCATTGTCAGTCTGAATTTGCACTGTCTTCCCCTTGACATGTATGTGGAAAACCTGCAACGTCAAAAAAACTGATTTTTGTTAGAGTAAACAAATGCTTCACAGCTTCTAGGAAACTCCATTCACTCCAGATATTCAATTTTCCCACATGTGCTCCCCATTTCGGGTGGGATGCATCTGTAGTAATGGTCACGGAGGTAGATGGTAGTTTGAAAGGTCTACCTATTGTAAAATTCCCTATCTTTCACCATTGTATTTTCCTTTGCACCTTCTCTGTGACAACCACTAGATAGTCTCAATGTCCGGCTGCTTGTGACCATTGGCTCTGGAGCCATTCTTGAATTGGTATCATGCGTGAGGTACTAGAGGTATGCACAATGCTATTATGCCCATACATTTCAATATTGTCCTCATTGCCAGAGACTGTCCTTTCTGGTAAAAGACAGTTTGATATCTTCATGCCAAAATTCTCTTTTGTATCAGGAATGCCTTGGCCTCTCTCAGGTTAGTGTTGCTCTCTCGGGGAATAGGGATAATTTCTCTAAGTTTAGGGAGAATAGATATCTGTGCAGCATTTGTAGCACTGTCTGGATGCTTCTTTGGTATTGTGTCAGCAAATTGGCTTTTACCAGACAATTGTCCAAGTAGGGATACACATGTATCCAGTTTCTCAATGAGCTGCCACCATGGAAGTCATATCGTAATAACCTCAGCGCCAATTTTATCCTAAACAGGAGCACCCTGAATTGGTAATATACACCGTTTACCACTGAGCTGAAAGATTTCTTATGTCTGCTATTCATTGGGACAAGTATTTATTGATTATTGTATCTATCCAGCACAAACTGTTGCCTAAGATGTGTCCTGGTGCTAGACAGGAAAACCAGAGAGTTGGTGGCTTCTCTAACTGAATTTTAAAGAGTATAAAGACAAGTCTTTGGCTTTTTCAAAAGCATAAAAGTTTCTTGATATGGCACAGAGCTGGAGGCAGGTTGTTCCAGGAGTGAGATGCTTGGAGGGCAAAAGATCTGCCTCCAGTGTTTAGGCATACAGATTTAGGGACACCCAGAGTTTGCCAAGTGCAGAAGAATGGATGGACGGTAAAACTGTAATTTTGCTGTAGGTATACTGGGCCGCTACGATGAATAGCTTTATGCACCATGCAGAGAGATTTAAAGATCACTCGTTTAGGAACTGGCAGCCGGTTGAACTTGTCCAGGGCCCTTGTTACCGAAGACCTTCAGGGCAAAGAGTGATAGTTGAGCTGCACTGTCTGAATTCTATAGAACCCATTAAGCAAATAGACAGGTGCTCCAAGAGACAGAGTTGCAATAGGGGTCAGGATGGTTGCCTGAACCACTACTGATCGTACATGCTGCAGTAATAATGGTAGACTCCTGCAAAAGGTTCTGCGCAGGAATAAGAATGTACTCGCTCCCACCCTGTTCTCGCTCTATATCAATGACGTGGTTGACCACTTGCAAAAAACCGAAAATGACCCCCCGAAGTTGAACGGGAACTTGGTACCGGCGCTACTGTTCGCAGACGATACCATCCTGATCTCGTAGACACCCAGGGGCTTACAAAACTTGATGGATGATTTTAATAGATAGTGCAATGTAAAAGGCCTAGAAATAAACACTAGCAAAACTAAGTATATGGCCATAAATCCACACGTTTTAGAAATAATTTTAAGTTGAATAATCAAAAAATAGAACACGCCCCTAATTTTACTCACTTGGGTATACTACTGGATTCTAAATTATCATGGAAACAGCAGGTAAATCACTCGGCATTACGACTAGCCCAGGGGGCAGGTGCTGTCCTTAAAAAGTATAGTTTATCCTCAAGCAAACCCGTGACACCAGCCCTTGAGCTATATAAATACAAGGTCCAGGCAGCAGCATTGTATGGATCAGAGCTCTGGGGCATTGGTGACACTAAACAACTAACAATTGGGGAAAACAAGTTTGCGTGGAGACTAATGGGGCTGCCCTCATCAACACCACTTATCCCAATATTCCATGATCTGGACATGAAAGCGCATAGGGCAAATTGCAATATTGCGACGACCACTGCTTTATTGGATACGCTTGTGGACAACACCAAAATTAGTGGCATACAGAGAAGGTGTAAGAGAATTCCTTACTATTAAACCGAACCAGAGTTTTGAAGAATTTCTTGATAATGTACAACCGTACTTAGCAAGAACTCTGTATCTGAAGTTAAGATACAACACCCTACAGACCAAGAGCTATACAGCAAACTGGGGGGAAAGGGAGACCGTTCCTGCACTTTATGCACCACACGCACTTTAGGGTCCACCGAAAATACAGCACATATCCTATTCTTCTGCCCAGCATATGCCCGGGCAAGGAAGAAATGTATCCCATCGTTGTGCAATACACTGGGATTTAGGAAGCACCAAGAGCCACTGAGGGTGCTAACAGCTAGCACCGCACCGCACATAATATTTGCCTTATCCCGATACTGGTTTGTAGTAGGACTAATAAGAAGCAAAATGGGGCTAATGCTGTGATATTGCAATGAACAACGCACCCATAACTGGGAAGTATTTTGAACTGTACAAAACAACCAGCTATTTTAATTGTACCATACGAAGTTTTAGTCAATTTTAAAAAGTGTAAATATTGGGGTGGATGTAATGGAATGCTCAGTGACCGGTTTACATTGTTTTATCTAACGATTGATGATTATTTTACTGAGAATATTTTATATATACTGCTTGATGCATTTTAGATCACATTGTGAATATTTGTATTGCTATGAAACTTTTATGGCCTTCATCCGAATTAAAGTATTTCAACACTCAATTGCAAAAGAATGTTTGACCTCAGAAGAGAGAGAACTCAGGATCAAATTGGAAGCACAAATTCCTTATTGCTGCCACCAATTTACGGAAAGCCTCCTCAGACCAAGGCCACATGTAGTTAGGTGTTCTTGAGATTTAGGATTACCTCATTTAGTCTTTTTTTTTTTTTTTTTTTAAAGTAGGATGTCTTCTTGCAATGTGGTTATCTTTAACTTTATGAAAACCCTAAACTGGTGCAAAAATCTGGGGTCCAAACTAGACAAGTGTCAGGTTTGGTTTTGACATCGAGAAGTATACAGTCACTTCCTGGATGTACTCCTTCCTTGGCGCCTACTCTACTGTTTTTTTTTTTTTTTTAAAGAAGTCTTTCACCCTTTGTGGCAAGTCAATTAGCTCTTCCTTTTTGTTAGCTCTCTTTTTTGGTTTCGCATTTGGTGGTTCGTAATGAAGCTCTATGCAATAACCATGATGCAGGATACGGAGTACCCATTTGTCGGTGAAGAACTGCCTCAGCTCCTTGAGTAACCTTCCTATCCTGTGGCCTAAGGGTGTAACGTGTTGGGCCATCTATTTTAGAGTGATTTTGTCGCATGTCCAACTCTCTTGGGGCCGACTCTTTCCTCTGGCCCTGCCTCGGTGTTGTTGGGTACTGACACTGTGTGGCTGAACTCTACGCACTATTCTGCAGCATAAGTGTGGCCTACGAGATATTGGTCTGAAATTCCACCCGTACCGTTGTTTCTTGAAAGGGGCAGTCTATTAAAGGAGCCTCAAACTGCAAGAACCCCCATGGCCTTTGCTGTTTTGTTGTCCTTTCTCATTTTTTGGAGCGATTCATCCACTGCTGCTCCAAAAGCGGCTTGTCAATAAAGACCATATTGATCACCGATGTCTGTACCTCTTGCTTATACCCTAAAACCTTTCAACCAGACAAGCCTTCTCAGGGTTGTACCTGTGCACATGTGTCTGCTGCATCTAGTGCAGATTTTATACCGGCATTAGTGATGGCGTTCACATCCTGTATCACCATCTTAGCTCACTTCCTTCTAGGTTTGGAAGATGTTGGATTAAGTATTGCACCCCTCCCACTGCGGATATCTGTTCAGGAAGGAATTGGAGTTAGCGATTCACATTTTTTCGCCCCATCATTCCCACCCTGTTGTTGTCTTTGTATGGTGACAGGCCAATGGCTGTAGAAGCAATGGCACTTATCTGGTTGGGGACACCATTATAGTCCGCCAAGGCATTGCTCTCGATGTATGTAGGGTCTTGTGAGAATTGTCTATATTTTTGTTCTCAACTATGGGTGAAAAAATCTTGGAAGAGGCAAACTCCCAAAAGACATCCTTCCCTGGGTCTAAGATGCTTGACAGCATTGGCAAAAACCGTTTCTTCTGTGAAGGGAGCAGGGTTTTGAGTAGAAAAAACAATTCAATTTGTTCCTCCTTTATATGTAGTCTGTATCTGTCTGCTGTCCTTTTAATAACATTACCTTCAGGGGAATAAGTGTATGCCCTCTTCTGGTGAGACTATCTCCAGGTCCTGGCAGCCCGGTCTGTTGAGCCAGAGTCTTGAAAAACGTCACGGTTTATAATGCTTCTCCACCTTGTAGAAGAGTTCTTGCTACTCTTGAGGTACAGATGGACCTATTGGTCTCTTTCTCTCCTTTATCCTTGCTGAGATTCTGAAGACCTTAAGGGATTCATTGAACTCCTTTTGGGAGCAGCGTTACTGCTTCGGCTTCAATTCGTTGTTTCTTTTTCTCAACTTCACAAGCACTTGGCTTGACTTCAGGGTTCCTTTCCTTTTGGACTCCTTTTCAGTCCCCCAGTACAGAGTCAAGCCAGACACAGCGTTTGCCCCATATGGAGTCACTGTGCTTGCGTCCAGCAGGATCTTTGCATTTTGACTTCCTTTCAACTACCTATGGCTTTGGTGTCAAGTGTGTCTTGGGAGACTTTGACTGAGTTTTTCGGCTCAGAGGTCCCAGTGCAATCCAGTGGCATTGCAGGCATTCGTTTCTTATACTCTGTCAATTTCAGCGCCTTTGTCTGCAATTCCTCTCTTTTAGTGGACAACCCTCTCTTCAACATTGGGCCCTTCCCCCTGCGCCACTTTAGTTTCTTCAGGGTTTTCCTCTACACTCAACAGCCCCAAGTCCCTGAAAGAGGGCTGTTTGGAATGCAACTGCATCATGGCATAGTGTGCCCACCGCCAAGAGCCCCGGGAATAAACTTTCCACAAGCCTCTCATCTTTTGGTCTTGGGCAGGCAGAGATTATGGACCTTGTGATCCTCTTTTGGTGAGAGTTTGTGGTGGCACTTTGGGCAAAATCTAAAGGGGGTATTGTCCATCGAAAATTGCCCTCTATAATGAGAGTTTATCTGGGGAATCATTAATTCCAGTGCAAATTCTCCTGGTAATTCCTTATTCTTCCTGGTATCACACACGGAGCCTCCATTTGCGTTAAAGTGGAGTCTTGAGGTGAAACACCACAGATCTGCATAGTGATCACATTATCTGGATTCATTCAGTAACTCATGCCATATCTCCTCATTTTGGACCAACATCATCAACGCCTTGCTTTCATCAGGCTGAGTTCCTGAATCCCTCCAAATAGGCCAAGTCACACACATTCTCAAACAACCAGGAGCAAACCCCAGCAACCTCAGACCTATCACCATCCTTCCCTTCTTAGCCAACACACTGAAGAATTGTGTCCTCCTTCAACTCAACTAACATATAGAGGAATTTAACCTCCACAACCCTTTCCAATCAGGATTCAGGAAAGGCTGTAGCACCAAAACCGCCATGCTCAATATTTCCGATGATATCCACAGATCCTTAGATGAAGATGACTCCTGCCTCCTAATCCTACTTGACCTATCTGCAGCTTTCGATACAGTACATCAAGGCTCTATCCTCTCCCCATCCCATTTTAAACTCTACAAAGAACCCCTCACTTCCATTTTGAATCAAGCAGGGGTCAAATATCAGCTACATGCCGACACCCTTCAAAATAAAATCACCCTGTGACCTCCGACATCTGAACACCACACTAATTAAGATACAAGCATGGCTAAAAGCCAACCACCTTAAACTGAACCCCAAAAAGACAGAACTACTACTCTTATCCCCAAAAACAGTAAGGACGAGGGAGTCATACCCAAAGAGCTGTCCAGTCCACCGCCCATCCGGCTGCTGCAGCTTTCAAGCCACTTTAGGGAGGTCTCGACCCTGTACAGTCACCCCGCTAGTGGCACGGTCCGGCACCACCAGCCCCAACAGAGTAACATAACCTCTGACAAGTGAGTGCTCCTAATTGTGCAGAAGGGTTATGCCTTTCCATTCACAGTGGCTCCTCCACCCTTGCCTCCACCCCATAAACAGCAGGCAGAGCCATTTCTATTTGCTTCGTCAGGAAGTGCAGGCTCTTTTGGCAAAAGGAAACATCAATATTGTTCCAACACCAGAAATGGGCGTGGTTGCTATTCACGCTGCTTCCTGGTGCTGAAAAAGGACAGAGGACTCCATCACAGATTAGTGCCCTCACAATGCATTTCTGCGGAAAGAGAAAATCAAGAGGCTCACATTGGCTCAGGTTCGGTCGGTGGTAGACCCCTGGAGACCGGATGATAGCGTTGAACTTATAGGACACTTACTGCCACATCCCCGTCCTGTTGGCTCACAGCCGTTACTTGCGGTTCACGGTGGGCCCCGGGCATTTCCAGTTCACTGTGCTCCCCTTCGGCCTTACCAGTGCCCCTGAGGTGTTCACGAAAGTGATGACAGTGGTTGAGGCACATCTTTGGAGGTCAAGCATTTCAGTCTTCCTCGACGGCGGGCTGTTGAAGGCGGGCTCGCCCCAGGCAGTTGTCACCCACCTGCAGACTATAGCAAACCTATTGCACTCGCTGGGGTTCTCTAGCAACATGGCCAAGTTGCACCGGACTCCTCCTCAGATTCTCCCTTTCATCAGGCCCAAGTCATCCTGGTGGCTCCGTATTGGGCACGGAAAGTATGGTATCTCGAACTCATGAGCATCTATCCTCCTGTCTGCCCCCTCGGGAGGACCTCCTGTTGCAGCAACCGGCAGGACCTGAACCCGAAACTGCACACTGTCCACCTTCATGTCTGGAGATTGAGTAGGGACAGATGAGGGCTTTCAATCTTCCTTCAGAGGTCTGGGATGTCATCGTGGCAGTCAGACATCCCCCCACTAAGATGGTATACTCCAGCTGTTGGGATAAGTTTCTGGCTTGGTGTTGCTAACGCCATATGGACCTTCTTTCTGCATCTGTGTCAGAGGTGTTGCTGTTCGTCTTGTCTTTAGCCCCACAAGGACTTGTAATGGTCACATGTGCGGGTTACCTGTTGGCTATTTCGGCTTTCCTGCAGTTACCAGATCAACCCTCACTGTTCAAGCCACCAGTGGGGATTCATTTTCTGAACGGTTTGCAACATTTTGTTCCTCCTACCACTTTCGTGATGCCTCAATTGGACCGCAATCTGGTCCTCGCATACCTCAAATGCCCCCCCCTTCAGCCCCTACACAGGTGATCTCTGCGGCTCTTGCTCATCAAGAGGGTTTACCTAGTGGACATTACATTGGCCTGGAGGGTCAACGAGCTTCAAACTCTGTTGGTTCACCCTCACTACACCAGCTTCTTTCCAAGTAAACTGGTCCTTCGGACGCGTGCCTCTTTTCTGCTCAAGGTAGTCATCCTATTTCATGCTGGCCGGAACATTATGCTGCCTACATTTTTCACTCCACCTCATCCTTCTAAGGAGAAGGAGAGACTGGACCCAAAAAGAGCCCTCTTTCTACATCGATTGCACTAAAGCCCATCGAGTGGGCGATCACCTTTTTATTGGGTTCACTGGAGCGAAGAAGAGCAAGGCTTTGCAGAAAAAAACAAATCTCTCAATTGATTGTACTCTGCAGTACGAAATGCTATGCATTAGCTAAAAAGCAGCCACTTGAGGGCTTCCAAACCCATTCCACCAGGGCCAAGGCCACTCCTACTGCATTAGCACACAGGGTATCTGTCCTGGACATCTGCCAAGCTACCACATGGGCGTGTCACCAAACGTTCACAAAGCACTACTGCTTGGACTGTTATGTCTGTCGAGACGGGCATTTCACCTGCTCGGTCCTGCAGGACTTTGGTTTAAGCCAATTATCAGACCCCCCACCTCCAGTGAGGCATTGCTTGGGTATCTATTCTAAGGTGCGCAATCTTACTTTTCTTCGGTAATGCCTTTTCTGGTACAGACACTATCTAACCGCCAATTTCTCACTGAACCCCCCCATCCTCTCTGTTCTGCGAACTGGGATCTTCACCTAAAAGATCACATTAGACACTGCACACTAATCAAACATTGTTTTTTATGTGGCTTCACGTTTGGGGTGGAAATAGTCACAAAAGAAACGGATGTCAGCACGCAAGGGTAGCGCATATATGGGCACCACAAAGTCACTTCTGACAGACGAAATGGAGCCGATCTACACCACCTATCCGCGCACACAGGTTCTGCTCAAGAGTTTCTAGATCCAGTGTGACACCCCCCCCCCAACCTCCCCCCTCCCAGGGAGTATTCTAAGGTGAGGAATAGCATTTTCTATCAGAAGAGACGATACTCTCATGGAACCAATGATAAAGTCCCCTGAACTGTGTAAATAAGTGCAGTTTTCTCCCAATGACATCTAGTAAGATGGATTGTTTGATTTCAGCATCCAATAAAAAAAAAAAATTGAGGTTCTTTGGCATCTGATTGACGTTGGTGGTTTCCTTCTGTATCAAGATGCCTCCAAACACAATTTGTTATAAGTCTACTGACTAAAGGAGGGGAACTGGTGATGCGAGTACACCCCAATGCTGGGCACTTTAAACTCTCAAAATATCCTCACCTTAATTTAATCACAAAGATAATAAATAGAACATATTTAGTTATATACATTTGCATTGGGGCTTAGTCCCAGCCCTCTATCGTTGGTCTGTTCAACTGTCATTCACATTTTGTTTCCGCCCACCAATCATACAGCATGGGGCAATGGGTCCGTCCACTTTAGACATTGGCTCTCTTCCACTGCGAGTGACAGCATGTTGGGTGACCACATTTTTAGTCATCCTTGTGTGGTAAAACCACAGTTTCAGGTTACGTTAATTAAAACTATTAGTATGTGTTCTTTGTGTCAATAAGAACAATATTTTCCTGTGACGTGCAATGAACCTTAAAAGTGTTTCCCTGCCTGTTCTAAGACAATCCGTAAGCTAAGAAGCTCCTGAACTTTTATATTAAAATAACATCCAATGTTTAAAAAGTCTTTTAAATTACACATTTTAACAGCAAATATATGTCTGACCTACTTAGGTGGCAGGATAATTTTCTACTTGTTATTCTTTTTGCGACTTGTACTAGGAATTAAATAAAAAATGAATAATAATCAATGCACAGCTTTCCAAGGTCAGACCTATTGTCTTTGCAAGTACCTGCCTCACCTTGCCATCTATGTACACATTCAATACGTATGGATATAATCATGCATAAAGAATATTAAATTACGAAAAGATGCAGACGTACCTTGGTTTGAAGGAAACATGCCACTTGCTGAGACCATGGAAGCCTACAAAAGAATAGCAAAAACCATTCAGAATTCAACGTATGTTATGCAGAAAACGCAGGTAGACTGTTGCAATGCATCTGGGAACATTTCTTGTAATTGCGGTGCTGCCCAAGGAAAGGCTATCATAGCAAGTGATGTGGAAGATCAAAATGCAAGACGGCCATACCAGTTGCATGATCCATGTAACTGGAGATTATGTATAATTTCCAATTACATGGATCATGCAACTGGTATGGTATAGCCATGTACAGCGCTCTGATACCTGGCAGTTATGTCTGCGCTTTATAAAACTCTCAAAATAATATATATGTACCCAGTTACAGAAAACCACCAGCGAAAAGTCTGCTGATAGCATTATAGCATATTGACAACTCTTTCATAGTTTGCTCTCCAGGTGTTTTGATGACGTGAGACCGTAGATATTTGTGTCTTGTGAGAGAGACCTCAGGAGTCCAACATAATTGCGGTCACTGTGGCCCAGATTCTTACGTAAGGAGTCTGTTTAATAGACCGGATTCTCCTGACCACTCTTTTGAAGATGGGCAATGGATTAGTCCTGATCTCAGCTGGGAGAGAGTTCCAGATTCTTTTGGCAGACCTGGTGAACATGTGGGCGTAGGTTTTCCCTTTTTTGAATCTCGGGGGTTCCAGTTGGAGGGAGACTAAGGTCCTTCGATTGTGCTATTTTTCATCTGGATCCTGGTTTCGAAAGGGAGTCAAAAGAGAGACATGAGGGAGGGTATCCTGTGGTGAAATGGTCTCTTCCCGGTTACTAGTCTGCCCGCTGCGTTAATTTGCCCAGAGAGGAACTATTCGTAATTAAGGTAGGCCAGTTAAGGTGGTACTCTCACAGTCTATTCTAGATACAACTAATGATTGCACTGCAGTCTTTAAGTCTGGTGGCTGGATGAATGGTTTCACTTTCTTGAGGAGGATGAGTTGAAAACAAGCACTGTGTGTGACCGCCCTGATGTGTACTTGCATGACTGGTTTGCAACTGAGAGTGCTAGGGTGGTTGATCCATTCCTCAATGGGGAGGGAGCTGTGGGTAAGGGAAATGAGTAGGAATTCTGTCTTCGTGGAGTTTTTTCTTAAAGATGGTTACTTGAGAGCCAGGTTTGGATTTTCATCAGGGTGTAATTGAGGCGGATGTTCTAGTCAGGAGAGGAAACTTTTAAGTAGATCTGGGTATTAACTGCTTACGTGTGGTATTAAAGGTTCGCTTGATAGAGGATTGGAGTCAGCAGTTCCATTTAAAGGTTGAAAAGTGTAGGCGAGATGATGGATCCTTGAGGGACTCCAAGATTAACTAGCAAACTGTAAGAGAGCGAGCCTTCCAGTTTGATTCATTGTGACTGATCTTGCAGGAACGAAGTGCACCATTTGAGGACGTTAAAGGATAATCTCATTCTGTATTCTAGTAACTCTAAGAGGATGCTGTGATTGACTGAGTCGAATGCAGATGACAGATCGAGGAGTGCGAGTAAGCATGAATTTTTCTAGGGCAGAGTTTTGAGTGCGTCATCTATGATGTGTAGGAAGGCTATTTCAGTGCTGTGACCTGGTCTAAAGGCTGATTTGAACAAGTGCAACAATTTGAGCTGCTCAATCTGTTGTCAGAGTTGATTTCTCGAACACAATCAACACTTTCTCCAACAGTTTCGCTAAAAAGGGGATGTTTGGCACTGGAAGAAAATTATTTACATTCTTCTACTCAGCTCCTGTTTTTTCCAGAAGTGGTGTCACTTGACCAATCTTCAGACATTCTGGGACTGAGACTTGTGTTAGGGATGAGTTCACGATCTTAGTGGAGAGGTGTACAACGAGCTGACTGTGCTCCTTGATGGTTTAAGATGGGATAGGGTAATTAAAGTGTGAGGTCTGTTTCACTGCTACTATAGATTCACATATCTCTTCTTCACTTAGGGTTCTGAATTCGTGCCAAGTAGCCTCGTTTTTGGTCTTCAAGGATACTAATTTTCGACATTACATAGCGTGGCACATAAGAGTTAAACAAAATTGGATCTACCTTTAACAGGTTCGAGTGAGTTGTTGCTATACAAGTGCATAGTGAGACATCAGCTAGCCTGAAATTAATCAAGTGGCATTAGGGGCTGTTCAAAACAAAACTTTGAAGGAAGCCCTCTACATGTAAAATCAAGATTTTATTTTAACTGCATTTCATTTTAACCTTTAATGATGGGTATACAACCAAATTTAAGATAGTGAGAATTTTAAGCCAGCAAGTGTACCAGAAACTGAAAAGGGTTTTAAAAACCTGGTCTAATTGTGCATTTAAATTGATTAAAACGTCTCAGCTTTCACAAGCACCTCTGAGGGGACACACATGAAGTATTTGAATAATTCATGGTATGCCAAGTGTGCCTAGGGCCTTGGGAAGCAAAGGAAAGGAGTACTTGTTCAACTCATATTCCACACCTCTCTCACCCATGCCAAATTTTAAAGAAATGTGCCGAACACTGCATTTTACAAAACAGCCTCCCTAACAATTCAGATTAAAATAAATGTTACCTAGCTGTATTCATCAGCTTGCCGCATCTTCTATGCACACTCACCTGCAACAAAGTAAGGGGATGTGTTTCTCTTCATGGGGAACGACATTGGGGACAGTCAATCTTCCTCCAGAACCAATAGAAAGGGGAACATATGAACGAGGGGAGGGAGAAACCATAGGAAAAACACCAGTGAGAAAGAGGGATGTGGAGAAAAGAAAAAAGCAATATGGGCAGACGCCTATAAACATTGGTCTTTCCACCAGTAGATGGAAGACTGATGTTCCTGTAGGCTGCTCTCGCAGGGTGCACTCTAACCCTTCAAGCAAGTTGGGTATAGAGAAGCAACAGGGGAGGGAGTGTGAACCCTCTAATTTGAATTAGGGGAGAAGACTGCTGTTCCTGTAGGATGCTCTTACAGAATATCCTCTATTTCTTCAGGGCCCCTCTGAACACCCTCATTGTAAAGCTCTAAATGAACTTAAAATAATGAAAAAAAGCTTCTCTTTGAAAGACAGGACTAGCTAGTTAAAGTTGTGAGCCATTGCTGTCAACATTGACACAGACACCTTGATAAACATCTACATGAAGCATCTTTTACAAACATCTGTATTTGGCTTACTTAAAATGTTTTGCAGGCCCTTCATGAATAAAGTTCCGCTTTTTCAGTTAAACATTTTACAAAGATGTACTGTTGTGTTAGAAAACTTCAACATTTTCAATGGCATGATTAAAGAATCTAAGATGGCACCCAATCACAGTACCCAAGGTTCATCCACTAACAAGGACATGATGAAAGAACCAACAAATGAGGTGTACGGACCATAGTTTCGAATGTATGACTGCTATGATTAAGTACCTAGGATACCAAGAGTCATGACAGAAGATAATAATCCAAACTTAAGAATTCTAGAGAAATGCCCGAGAGCCTTGCACACACTATTGCTGCAATGCATGTTCCACAATGGGAACATTGGTGGCATGGACTTGGATCAATGTGACTTCATTAGTTTTCACTGAGACAGCTCTGATGCTCAACACAAAACCACTCAACAAATTTGCTAGAGTAGGACAGGCTTGGAGCATTTGGCTTTACTGAAGAGCTAGTAAGCGCCTTTCTGTAATATCAATGTGTGCGGTGCAACCACTTGACTCACAAACATATTTTATAAAAACAGCTGCTGATCTTATATTTGTAAAAAATTATTTGTGCTCCTCCCACAGAAGTTTCAAAAAGCTATTGAGCTTGTTTTTATCTACAAGTGATATGTTTCTACAGGCTCTGTTGTAATTATGGCCGGCGATAGGCTACCCAAAACTCTGGAAGAACTGGTTTGGACCAACTTAAGCTAGGGACAGAGACTGTAGCCCACTCATCTCGCATTACTTACTTGGAGATGATGTCAATCAGAACACGACCATTTCTGTTCGAGACTACAGGATATTAGTGAGCTCAGAAGCCCCTCCCTCCATAGATGAACACCTACAAGAATCCACTCTGTATATTAAAGGCTAAATATTTAAGCCCTGTCGTAGTGGTGATCATAATGATTAATGTTATTGCAGAAATCAAAATAATGGAGGAAAGGAAAAAATGCAAAAGGAATAAATTATTAAAATTTACAGCATATCAAGTGTTATTCATCATCAAATCAGTAATTAAATCAAGCTTCTGGTGCGATCATGGAAATCCTTTCTTCCTTAGCCACAAGCTAATATATGTATTTGAACCAAAGTGCCACAAAACACGTTTTCTAAATGACTTTTTAACACATACCTTTCACTCATTTCTTAGTCAATATTTTTCAATCTGCAACATCGCTATGGAAAGCGAGCATCATGGCTATCTCTATTCTGTTGCGCTTGTACCTCTGAACTGCAATACTCTCTCCGGAACCTGAAGATCCTTCCTCCGCAAAATAAGCTCATGCATGGGGTTTATATGCTTTTACCGATTGTATTATGAGAAAGCTAGGCAATTTGATTTGTGATGTCAAATATGAAAAAGAAAAGAGCGAATCTTAATCTTCACCGCACACTCGACTAAACCTATTGAGCTCTCCACAACGTAATAAGAGAATACATAATATATGAGCTGTGATGCACTATAAACTTATACCATGGCATTATATAATAAAGATGCGTAATGAAATTGAAAAATAATATAAATTTATGAATTGAAACGCATACAAATATGAAAGCAACGTGGATTCAAAAGCAGGAAAAACACAAAGCACAAGATATGATATTTAGAGATACTTATAAATTTATAAGCTCTTACATTGTGAAGTTTTCAATGAGGATATCCATCATATGAAATCCCACGGAGCGTACCAGCATATTTAAGTGCATAAGGAATGTGTATATTAGATCACATACATATTGCGAACCATTAAGCGACCACCTGTTGAGACAGTGAAAAAATCTTAATGCATATCAAACGTTCTTCTTGGCAAAGGTTCAATGCAAAAATGTTCCAAAACGTGTAAAACTAACCAACAAACAAAATAGTTATGAAGCTCAAACTCCAGGCTCCAATCCCAATAGTCCAAACACTTGTTGCCAGCTGAAACTTTCACATAAAAAAAAAAAAATACATAAAATGGCCGAAGATAAACCACGTATTCACCAGCACTCATTTCCCACCCAAAGCATACTTGGCCCTTTTGATATTCTGATCATCCCAATTTCGAATGAGGTTTGACGGGCCTCAACAGCATAGTTGTAAGGCCGCCTTTACATGACCATGTTATTTCTGCATGTTTGAAAAGCAGCATAGGTAAAAGGTCAAATAAAACAGATACTAGCCTGTAAAACCAGTTCTTCAAAATGGGCACTCACATTAAAATCAAAAGCTGGAAATGTAAGGGATCCCAAAACACAAGAAGAGAGAACAAGCTTCTCTCCAACTACTATACATAAAAGAAAGAAATATTTTATAAACTTTTTAAGTTTCATCTTTTGACAAAACCATATAAAAATCAATTTAAAAAACAATCGAAAATGAAGAATTACTTGAACTGAGTAACACTGCTGTTCTACACCCCATGATGGAAACAAAAAGTGCAGCGCAGATGAACCTTTTCCCCTTTTTAAGACAAGAAAAAAGAACAAACTAGGTTTCCTTATGCATTCATCCTCGAATAGTGGACACCCTTTGCTTTTGTCTTAACATCTTTCTGGCAGACTTAAAGTCAAGAACTGTGCTTCATAAGCATCACAAAAAAGGAAGGGGAAACAAATATACCAGCCTCTTCAGAAAATACAGGACTATATGAGGCTGAACGACGACGGCTTGAAAGGAGCAACAAATAACCCATAACCATGCACCCAGCAAACTCTTGTCCGACAAGAGATTATACATAATGCAACACATCAGAAACATGCGCTGTGCGTGGATCAACAACTACCCCCCGCACCACGTAATGAATCATAGCCCAGCATAGACCGATTTAATGGATGGGTGATGACCTCACAGGATGACATCGACCACACTCTAGGGGAGATCAAAGGAACTCAAATAATTCAGTCTTTCCATCCATCACCTTGTTGTTGAGGCAGGCCTCAACAACAAGGTGACGGATGGAAAGGCTGAATTAATTTAAGCCAAAGGCAATTGCTTGGGGCTGCATTCCAGTCCATCGCTTTTCACCCACCATGCCAACCAAGACAAAGGCCAACCTTATGCAAATCAGCATCAGCCCTGCTCCTCGTGGAACAGTCCCTCCCGAACTTCCAGGTGAGGCCCTCTCCTGAAGGGACCGCAAGCCCAGACCAGTTTCACTCTAGTTGGGAGTAGGAATCTGGCTTTTTATGTAGTGCACGAAAATGAGGTACACTCTGTAGAAAGTTCAGACAATCCTTATTGGCTTACAGGGTTTAAATTAATAATCCCAAATGCTGTCTTTGTGGTAGTGTGGGCAAGCGGTTTAGGCTTATCAGAGGGTTGTGTTAAGCATTTGTGGTACACACAGAGCCAATAAATGGAACACACTCGAGAAGAAACTAGAGACCAATTTAGAAAAATAACACTGATTTTAATATAATTTTAGACACCAAGATCATCGGAATCAGGTAAGCACATTAGAAGTTATAGATTTTTACAGTATAAACAGTCAAAAATCGCAGCTGTCAGATTTGAGGCATGAGCCTTGAAAGCGGTAATCTTATCCTATGGGAGAAACATGCACTGCATAGGTACACTTACAGGACTGTTCTTCTGGACTTTAGATAAGTAGGAGCCAAGGTCCAAGAACACACCAGCAGTTCAAGTTTACCTACACTGGAGTGTCCGGGTGCAGAGGTGCTGTACGCGGTGGTAGCCTCGAATGCTACACGCTAAAGTCAATGGGAAGAGTACCTGTAAGAAAAGGACTGGGAGTGGAGGATCAGTCCGCAGAACCCAGGGAGGGGTGGGGGTGGGGGGGGGAGGGAGGTGAGAGACTGCTCGAGAGTCTCAGGACCACATAGACACCATCGGTTTACTTGAGCCCGTGCTGGGGAGCGCAGGGCAGAGGTGTTTTGTCCAGCGGGTCGGTGAGTTAGAGGGTCTCACGGTTCTTTGTGTACATGCACAAGAGGGAAAAGAAACAGCAGGGCTATTCTCGGTGTGGAGCTGGCCTCTCTCAAAGTTCCTTGAGATGCAGGTAAGTGCTGGCAGCAGTGGTGTTCTGCTAAACACAAACCAGCCTTGGGGCTTGCAACTGGCTCCGGTATCCGAGGTATTGATGAAGGGGGGCTCCTGGGGTATCTAGCAGCTCAGTATTCCCTGGGGAGCTGGGGCTGACCCCTGGAAGCCACAAAATCCTTCTGGGGCGCTGCTCCCTCATTGAGCCCGGGGGTCATCAGAACGCTGTACAGGGAAGATGCGGTCGGTGCCTGCTGGTGCAGGGAAGTGGCTCCTCCACTCCAAGGGAGCTATTGCTGGATCGAGGAAGTGCTGGGCAGACCTCCAAGGGTTTGGGGAGGCTGTTCCGCTTCTGGACGAGACAGTCTTTGCGATGGTTGGGACAGCAGCAGCCAGGCAGGGTTTTGCGCCAAGTTTGGTGCTGGTCCACAGTTCTAGAGTCATCGGCTCTTCTCTATCGTCCTTTCAGGCAGAAAAACACGAGTTCCTGGTGTCAGGGGAACACCTAAATACTATATTAAGGGGCGTTAAGGGGAGTGAAGGGTAGTAGCTAATGGGTTACTTACCCTTAGGGTCACTACACCCCCTATATGACCGCTTCCTGGGGGGAGTGGGCATAACTCTGTCCTAGAGTTCCTAATTCCACCAAAAACAAGATGGAGAAACCCTTCTTTCGTGGAGCCTAGTGCATAGCTAATTTCCCGCTTGTTCTGGTGCCATATGGGCCTCTGGGCAGAGGGTGGCATTCACAAGGTTTGGAGGAAGTCGGGGTCGCAGATCCAATGCAGCAGAGGCTATAAAGCCTCTGGCCTTGGTATGCAGATTCACTAGCCATCCTGCCGGAGGAGGTGATCACACTTTCTCCGGACCAGGCATTGTTTCCTGACCCCAGAAAGCACTAGCTCTCACCTATAGGGGGTCAGAAACTCGTCTGTGGTGGCAGGCTGGACGATACCAGTCAGCCAGCACAGTAGAAGACTAGCAGGGTTTAGGGGACACCTCCAATGGACCCTGTTGGTGCCAGTCATAATAAATCCAATACTGGAATCAGTATGGATTTATTAAGACAGGGTGTGTGATACCAAACACCATAGGTTTCAGTAAAGCCATTATGAAGCTGGGTAACTCGTAATGACCAGTGCCCAGTGCATACCTTAAGATGGCTTCATGATCACTTGCAATATCTAGTAATAGAACTACACATCACAGGGGCATATCTGCTCATAGAGATATGTCCTTGCATAAAATATACTGCACCCTGCCTTAGGGCTCTAAGGCCAGCTGTAGGGGTGACTTACATATATTATATGCAGTGACTTTGGCATGGAACACAGTGAGTGTGCCATGTCGTGTTTTCACACATGGTTTGCACCATGTCACACAGCCTGCAATGGTAGTCTGCATGCAATTTGTATGGGGGTCCCTTAGAGTTGCAAAATACGTGCTGCAGCCATTAGGGACCCATGCTGCAGCCATTAGGGACCCATGCTGCAGCCATTAGGGACCCATGCTGCAGCCATTAGGGACCCATGCTGCAGCCATTAGGGACCCATGCTGCAGCCATTAGGGACCCATGCTGCAGCCTTTAGTACCCATGCCCTAGGTAAAAGCGGGACCATTTACTAGAGGCTTACAGGGGTGAAAAAGTGTGTGCCAATTGTAAAACAATTAGATAATTTTACCTTGTTTTAAGGGAAAGAGCACTGGGAACTGGTTAGCAGGGACCCCGTGCACATCAGTCAAAAAACATCAGTACCACTGGCAAAAAGTGGGGGTGACCATGACAAAAAGGAGCACTTTCCCTCATTGGGCTTGTCAGTAGGGTGTAGCAAGATGTATTTGGCTCAGCGAGCATGGGACCCACGTCTGGGCACACCTGTTGCATTAATAGTGTCAAACTGCAATAACAACGCTATGGAATGCGTGAATTAATCTCACTCACTGGCAATAGCTATTGACGGACGGTCGACAGGCGATGCAGAAGCCAAGCTACCAGAATGGGTTCCATCCGGGCATCGCTGAAAGGCAGTAAATGTTGAGAAATTTAAGATTTACTTCTTCTACATGCAAATGCTAGACTTTGGCAGTTTTGCACAGTACTGAAGTAAATGAAACCACTTTCTCAAAATCCGGTCTCAAAGTGCAGTCTAAGTCAACATTCGGCACAGGGTCAAGGTCACAGCGTTTTGAAGGGCCAAGTAATCCCAACCATCTCTTCTTGCTGCTGTCATTATGACCGATCACATAAGGCATCCGAATCAAACCAGAGTCAGATTAGAAAAGTCCTCGTATTCTGTTACAGTCTACAGGCCCCTGCCCAGGGATCTGAGAAGAAAAGCGGCTGTGGTCCCTGGGAGTCTCCACCCTAATTAATGGGAGTAATGTTTAGGTTCCAGATGTCCTAAATGGGAATAGAAAGGCTGACAGAGCTGAATAGGAGTTACCCAATGGAAATAGGAAGATTGGTCATTGATTTGAGTTTTGTTGATTCTATTTAATATTGTGCTTTCATAAGCAAAAACTGTGCACAAGGACAGCCAAAACATGTTTAGCCCACAATGGTCCTGGAGTGGCACCAGGAAGCAAAGCAGCACTGCTTTCCAAGACAGTTCATGAGCTTGAGCCATAAGGTGGTTAGCCTCCCCCTTCTTCAATGCCTTGACATGCAGGTGCCCTAATTTTTCTCACGACTTAGAATCATGGTGAGGCCCGAGACACCACACACATGTTGTGGTTTGAAATGGACCAGTTTACTACAAGAGTGACAATTTTTTAATCCCGGTAGCTTTGGTAGGGACATTGTATCCACCTGAACTTGTAAAACCTTTAAAGGAAAGTTTGAGGAAAGCATCTCAAGATTAATGTCTCAATGCGGGGGGAAAAATTAACAGACTTCAGTGTTCCAGGATGGCGCCTTATGGGGCCCAAGGACGCATAGGTGGGGCAGAGTCAGTCCAGGAGAAATGTTACACTTTCCAGATAACGCCTGGCACCAACTAGAATTCAAGAGGTGAGGACCCTGCAGGTAAAACTGTCTATCAGAACAGCTGAGTGTTGAGGAAGAGAGTACTTCAAGGGCATGGAAAGGAGTTCTTAATCTAGGACTGTGAATTCATACATGCTAAGGAGGATGCAGCCTCAAACAAAAGTACAACAAAAAAAACAGAACTGCAGACACTGAACTACAGCACCAGATACAGCTATCGATCAGTGCTTATGCCATTCTTCAGGGTCAAAAGAAACAGCAGCTGTAGCGTTGCAGGCATAAACTCTTGTAAAGGAAGATCTGATCAGCTTCATATTGTCTAGGAAACTGGTATAGAAAATAAAAAGACCAGCGAAATACAGGCTTTTTCTTGAGGGAAATCACACTTTAAAAGAAATAAGGGATGGGGCTTTTTGGCACGAATGAAGGATTTAGGATAACAAAAAATATCTATATTGTCGATAGGGAAAAGGACAAACAAAATTACATTAACAGAAATTCACAGAAGAGTGATTGACTGCTAATAGGATGTGCCATATTGCCACAGATGAGACAGTCTTCGAGTCAAGGGCCTGGTTGAAGAAACTATGTGTGATGGCCTGAAGGATTTCATACTGCAACTACTTGTACACTTGGCAACACAGATATATGAGCAATGGATCACGTCCACCATTCTGCACAGTACAGACCTGCTGAACAGTGTAATGACAAGGCACGGGGGTGGGGGGAGGGGGAGGGGAGGGAAGGGGCAGCTCTGGATCAGTTGAAGAGCCAGGTCTTGAGGTCCTTCCTGAACGTGTGCAGGGTCGGGGAGCGTCTGATGTTCACAGGGAGCTCGTTCCAGGTCTTGGCTGCGATGTGGGAGAAGGCTCTCCCGCCTGTTCCGTTTCTGCGGATGCGGGGGACCCCTGCCAGGGCGAGGTCGGCGGATCGGAGGTTCCTCTTGGGTGTGTGGAAGGATAATCTCTCGTTGAGGTATTTGGGTCCGATGTGGAGTGATTTGTAGGCGTGGGTGAGGAGTTTGAAGGTGACCCTCTTCTCGACGGGGAGCCAGTGGAGGTCTCGTAGATGTTGGGTCATGTGTTCGTGACGCGGTGTCCCGAGGATGAGTCTGGCTGCGGCGTTCTGGATGGTTTGGAGTTTGTGTAGAAGGGTTCTGTTGATACCGGCGTATAGGGCGTTGCCGTAGTCCAGTCTGCTGGTTAGGAGTGCGTGGGTGACGGTTCTTCTGCAGTCGGGGGGGGATCCATTTGAAAATCTTGCGGAGGATGCGTAGGCAGTTGAAACTGGTGGAGGCGACGGCGTTGATCTGGCGGTTCATGGAGAGGGAGGAGTCGAGGATGATGCCGAGGTTTCGTGCGTGGTCTGTGGGGGTGGGCAGGCTCCCGAGGGCGGCGGGCCACCAGGTGTTGTCCCAGGCGGAGGTGCAGGGTCCGAGGAGGAGGACCTCGGTCTTCTCAGAGTTGAGCTTCAAACAGCTGTCTTTCATCCAGGCTGCCACATTCTTCATTCCTTCCCGAAAACAGAGTCTGGTGTCTTCGGGCTTCTTCGTGAGTGAGAGGATGAGCTGGGTGTCGTCGGCATAGGATACAATGCTGAGCCCATGCTGTCCGACGATGGCGGCGAGGGGGGCCATGTAGATGTTGAAGAGCGTGGGGCTGAGCGATGATCCTTGGGGTACTCCGCAGTTGATATTGGTGGGTTCGGAGAGGAAGGGAGGGAGTCTGATCCTCTGGGTTCGGCCGGAGAGAAAGGATTGGATCCAGTCGAGGGCGGTTCCTTGTATCCCCGCGTCGTGAAGTCTGGCTGCGAGTGTGCGATGTGAAACGGTGTCGAAGGCTGCGGAGAGGACCAGAAGGATGAGGGCCGCAGTGTGTCCCTGGTCGAGTAGCATGCGGATGTCGTCAGTGGCGGCGAGGAGGGCGGTCTCGGTGCTGTGGTTGCTGCGGAATCCAGACTGGGAGGCGTCCAGGATGGAGTTCTCTTCGATGAAGGCGGTCAGTTGGGCGTTTATGAGTCTCTCAAAGAAAAGAGCCTGCAAATTGGAAGAGGGACCAACACTATCCCATTTCAAGTCTAAACATGGTTAACACACTAAGATGCTGCTCTTGTTACATTAAAGACCATTTTAGTTCTGGCTCTTAACCAAGAGTGTGCTCAGCGACGGAGTAAATACACATGGCAGCATCGTTACAGTTTATGTGCAATGGAGAAAGTATGCAAGCAGAGATTGCACAAGTTATCCTGGGAATTTAGCTAACCGAAGAAATTCTTGGTTCAGGGTGGTCAGGAGGGAAGGGGGCTGAGGGTTGTGGGAGGTGGAACGGTGGGTAAAAGTACTGTTGTCATCATGCGCCTGATAAGTTTAAGTGACACAGGCAGTGTTAAGGTTCTAGAGCGAAAGAAGGTTCAGCAGACTTTTAATCATGGGGGTTTGGGGAAAAACTAAAAAACAGTTATTGTTCCTATGCATCTTGCTATTTTGGGCTTTTTTGCCTGTACCTATTATCTTGGGGAATCTAACAGCGAGTGGGGGAACGCGAACAGTGGAGTTTTATTAAAAGAGTGGTGAAGTAGCAGCTTGAAAGGGTGAGCCAAAGTGGTGTAAAAAAAAAAAAAAAAAAAAAAAAAAAAGAAGAACAATTCAGATCAAATACCCGGCATCACCTTTGTGGTTCCCCTTAAACTGGGACACACTTCAGTCTATTTGGATGGGGTGCAAAGAGAAAATATGCAGGTAAAACATACTACGTTGTGGTTGTGGGAAGCTGGCTCTTTATATAGTGGGAAAAAAACACAGTTGATGGACAGAATGCAGAACAAAGTCATACATTCACCCCAGTACAGAGATCTGGGCCTAAATCCATCGTTTTTTTGCTCACCATGCCATTCCAGTTTGAACCCAGCCATATGCAAATCAGTCTTGACCCTGTGCCTCATGGGAACTGTCCAGCCGAACTGCCAAGCCAGGTCCTCCCTGGACTGGAAACAAGCATCCTAGGACCGGTTTCGGGGTTTCACCCCTCTTCAGCCAGGATAGCTTGATTCCAGTGGCATGGAGAGCACGGGACCCACGTCTGGGCATACCCGTCCCACTCGGGGTGACAAATGCAAAAAAACACAGTTGATGGACAGAATGCAGAACAATGTCATATATTTCCGGTCCAGGGAAGACATGGCTTGGCAGTTCGGGCTGGACTGTTCCCATGAGGCACAGGGTCAGACTGATTTGCATATGGCCATGTCTGAACTGGGGTGGCGGAGTGAGCTAAAGAATGATGATGGATTAAACCCAGATCAGTTGACTGGGGGTGAGTGCTTGCAATGTTCAACACTCCGTCCATCATCCCCTTTGGTTTTGCTCTTTATATAGTGGACCAATACGAGGTACACTGTGTAAAGAGTCCAGACAGACCCCAATTGGCTTACAGAGGCACAAATGATAACCCAAATGCGCTCTTCTATGGTAGGGCGGGCGAGCAGTTAAGCGTATCAGAGGGTAGCGCTAAGCATTTATTGCACACACAAAGACAGTAAGTGAGACACACACTCAATAAAGAAATCCAACATCATTTTATAAAAATAACAGATTTTTATATGAATCTAGATACCAAGATCATCAAAATCAGATCAGTACTTTTCAGTCAGACTATTTGCCCCTTTTCTGCAGAAGCAAGACAGACAGGACAGCTGGGCCACTCTCAATGGAGTCTCACTGTCCCTGAAGTCCCTTGACGTGCAGGTCGGTTTTCCTTGACGGTGTCCGGGCTGGACACAACAAACCTTGGTTGCTGCAAGGGGTCCGGTACACACGGTTTGGTGCAGTACAGCTCCAGTCGGCCATGGTGTCCCCACACTTGGAAGGAGGACGGATCTGACCTGTTGGAGTGCGGCGATCTCTTCCTGGGCAGCTGCTGTGTCGGTAGTCCCGGTGAGCAGCAGGACGGTGAACCGGACCTTGCTTCTTTGGTGCCTGTGGCTGCAGGGTAGTAGCTACTCTACTCCAAGGGAATTCTCTGGCAACTTGCGAAGCACTGGCAGCCCTCTGGGATTCTTGGAGTCTGCACAGCAGCAGGATGAGTCAGTTTCTCGACGAGGGTCAGGTGCAGCAGGCAGGCTTGCAGGGTTGGAGCCAAGTCAGTAGTTGCTCCTCGGTTCTCGTGTCAGAAATCTTCTTTGTCCACTCCTTTGTGTCTGTCAAATCTGAACACCTGGCATCAGGGGGGCCACCTACTGTATTTAGGGGCGTTACAGGGAGTGCCCGGTAGTAGCCAACGGACTGCCTACCTTTAGAGTGGCTACACTGTCTATATGACTAATTCCTGAGGGAAGTCAGCATAACCCGGACTCAGAGGACCCAATTCCACCAAACACCAAGATGGTGGAATGTTCCTAGTCGCTTTCACTTCAGGTAGCCCACCTTAGGGGTGGTACTAGCCTGAGGGTGAACAGGCCTTCTAAGTAGTTAATTTTCCCGCCTGTCCTGGTGGCAAATGGGCCTTGTACAGGGGTGCCATTTCTCCTGTCTGTGGGAAGTCAGGGCCGCATATCAAAGATGGTGGAGGCCTTTGAAGCCTCCTGCCTTTATATGCTGATTACTAGTCAACCTACTTGGAGGAGGTGATAACACCTACTGCCAGAGCAGGCATTGTTTCTGACCTTAGAGAGCTCCAGGGGGTCGGAAACACATCTGTGGAAACAGGCTGGACAGGACCAGTCAGACAATACGCTAGTGGTCATCAGGTTTTCAGGGGTTACCTCCAAGGTACCTTCTGGGTGCATGTATTAATAAACCCATCACTGGAATCAGTGTGGGTTTATTAATACGAGGTGTTTGATACCAAAACACCATAGGATTCAGTGAAGCCACTATGTAGCTGGGAAACTCGTTTTGACCAGTGCCCAGTACTTGCCTTAAGATGGCTTCCCCGTCCACTTGTACTCTCAGTAATTGAACTGGCCAGCCCAGGGGCAGTGTTAAGGGACACAACTCACAGGGTGTATGCCATGTCATGTTTACACTTTTTTGAGCACCTTGTCACGCAGCCAGCAGTGGCAGTCTTCATGAGTTTGGTGCTGGGTCCCTTAGAGTGGCACAAGATATGCTGCAGCTCTTAGGGGCCCTCTTCAGTAACTATGCCCTAGGTACCAGGGGTACCACTTACTAGGGGCGTGTACAGGGGTGCTAAAAGGCCTGGTCACTTGGGGATCAAGTGACCAGTTACCTTGTTTTTTGGAAAGAACACTAGCACCGGGGACCTGGTTATCCGAAACCCAGTGCACTACAGTCACAGTTGCATCAAAACCCAGGCAAAAACATCGGGGGGAGGGGGGGTTCACTACTGCAACAAAAGGAAAATGCTACTTACCAGTATGCATCTGTTCTTGGCATGTAGAGCTGCAGAGATTCACACTTTGTGCATAGATCGCCATCTGGTGTTGGGCTCGGATGTTTGCACCTTGTTGTTGTCTTGGAAGAAGTCTTTGTAGTCACGAGATAGGTGCCTCCTCCCTTGGACGATAGTGCGCATGGGCATCGACTCCATCCTCAGATTGTTTTTCGCCATGAAGGGAAATGATGGAGTTTGTAAGAAACAGAAAGACGTCCATGAGAATGTATCTAAGTAAGATAACACTGGAACAGATACAGGTTCCGGGGAGGTGGGTGGGCGTGTGAATCTCTGTAGCTCTACATGCCAAGAACAGATGCATACTGGTAAGTAGCATTTTCCGTTCGAGGCATATGAGCTGCAGAATTCACACTTTGTGCATAGACTGTACAGCAGTGGTCGCCTGTATCGGTTGCAGTGGTTTGAAAAAGTGCCTTAAGAACAGCTTGGCCTACAGAAGCTTGTTGCTTTGCCTGCACATCTACACAATAGTGTTTGGTGAAGGTGTGTGTGGTAGACCATGTTGCTGCCTTACAAATGTCTTCTAGGGGAATGTTCCCTAAGAATGCCATGGAAGCCCCTAGTTTGCGTGTTGAATGCGCTCTAGGGGGAATTGTTAACGTACGTTTTGCTTTCTGATAGCATATTTGAATACATTTTACTATCCACCTGGCAATTCCAGCTTTGGAAATAGGATTGCCTTTATGAAGTGGAGAGAAAGCTACAAACAGTTGCTTTGTTTTCCTAAAGGTTTTAGTTCGGTCTATATAGTAAAGTAAAGCTCTTTTGACGTCGAGCGTGTGAAGAGCTCTTTCTGCTACGGAATCAGGGTTTTGGAAAAATACTGGTAACTCTACTGATTGATTAAGGTGGAAAGCCGAGATTACTTTGGGAAGGAATTTTGGATTTGTCCTAAGAACCACCTTGTTATGATGTATTTGTAAGAATGGTTCTTGTATGGTTAAAGCCTGTATCTCACTTACTCTTCTGAGAGAGGTGATTGCGACAAGGAAGGCTACTTTCCATGTAAGGAATTGTAATTCACATTTGTGTAAAGGCTCAAATGGGGGACCCATGAGTCTAGTAAGAACAAAGTTTAGGTTCCACACTGGAGAGGGTGGCAGTCTGGGTGGAATTATCCTTTTAAGGCCTTCCATAAAGGCTTTGATAGCGGGTACCCTAAACAATGACAAATGTTGTCTGTTTTGTAGGTAGGCGGCCAGGGGAGATGTAATCTTATCGATGAGTATGCCAGATTGCATCTTTGTAGATGTGGCAAATAACAGATAATGTTCTGAATTGAAGCATCTAGTGGGTGAATTTTGTTATTGTTGCAGTAAATGACTAATCTTTTCCATTTAGCTGCATAGCAAGCTCTAGTAGTGGGGCGTCTGGCTTCCTTAATAATGTTCATACAGTCTGGTGGGAGGTTAAGGTAACCGAACTCTAGGATTTCAGGAGCCAGATCGCTAGATTCAGTTGTGCTGGATCTGGGTGCCTTATCTCTCCATGGTTCTGCGTTAGCAGCTTTGGGGAGAGACGTAATTTTTGGTGTGGAACTACTGAGAGTTCGAGTAGTGTTGTGAACCATGGTTGCCGTGCCCATGTTGGAGCAACTAGGTTCATGTTGAGAGACTGTTGTTTGAGCTTGCGTACTACTAGTGGAATGAGCGGGAGTGGCGGAAAAGCGTACGCAAATCTGCCTGACCAGTTCATCCATATCGCATTCCTTGGACAACGGGTGTGGGAACCTGGCAGCGAAGGTTGGGCATTTTGCGTTTGCATGTGTGGCGAACAGATCTATGTCTGGTTGGCCCCACATGTGGAAGAAGGGTTGAAGAACTTGCGGATGAAGTTCCCATTCGTGTATCTGTTGAGTTTGACGACTTAACAGATCCGCTATCTGATTGTTCACCCCTGGAAGATGTTCTGCTAGAAGATATATTTTTTGTGGAATGGCCCATCTCCATATACTTTGCGCTAGATGAGACCGCTGCAAAGAATGTGTTCCTCCTTGTTTTTGTATGTAATACATCGCTGTTATGTTGTCTGTGTGGACTAGGACAGCTTTGTTGAGGAGATGTGTTTGAAACGACTTTAACACTAGAAATATTGCCAGTAATTCTAGGTAATTGATGTGGAACAGTTTTTGTTGGGTGGACCACCTGCCCTGAATTGTGTGGTTTAGGAGATGGGCTCCCCAGCCGGTGAGTGATGCGTCTGCGGTTAGCACTATTTGTGGAACTGGTTCTAGGAACGGCCGCCCTGTGGAAAGGTTTTGTATGTTCCACCACTGCAGAGAGCGATGTGTGCGGCTGTCCACCAACACCAGATCTGTAAGTTGACCTTGAGCCTGGTTCCACTGACGTGCTAAGCATTCCTGTAAGGGGCGCATCTGAAGTCTTGTGTGAGGTACAATGAAAATGCAAGAGGCCATCATTCCTATCAGCTGCATAAACACTCGTGCTGGTAGAGAGTGTTGGGGCTGAAACTTGGAGAGGAGGGTTTGCATATTGGCTATCCTTGCTGGATTGGGGTATGCTAGAGCTTTGGAAGTGCTTATTGTGGCTCACTAGATACTGATGTATGTAGGAGGGTTGAAGGTGCGACTTGGCGTAGTTTACTGTGAACCCCAAGTTGTGTAGCAGCTGAATGGTTTGGTAAGTGTGGTGAACACATTGGTTGTGTGACTTGGCTTTTATCAGCCAGTCGTCGAGGTATGGAAATACATGGATTTGTTGTCTTCGCAAGTGCGCTGCTACTACTGCACGGCACTTTGTGAAAACCCTGGGTGCTGTGGTCACTCCAAATGGAAGGACTTTGAACTGATAGTGTTCGCCGTCCACTGTGAACCTTAGGTATTTCTTGTGAGCAGGGTGTATGGGAATATGAAAGTAGGCGTCCTTGAGATCTAATATGGCAAGGAAGTCGCCTTGTTGAAGCAGTGGAAGAACCTGTTGCAGAGTGATCATGTGAAAATGATCTGACTGTATGTAGAGATTGAGAGGTCTGAGGTCCAGTATTGGCCTTAGGGTACTGTCTTTTTTGGGAATTAGGAAGTAGAGAGAGTAAACTCCTGTTCCTTGATGTTGTATGGGGACTGGTTCTATTGCATGTTTTTGAAGCAGCGAAAGAACTTCCTGTTTGAGGAGTGTGAGATGTTCCGTGGACATTGGACGCTGCTTGGGTGGCATGTTGGGTGGAGTTGCTGTAAGTTCCAGGCAGTAACCATACTGGATAATTTGTCTTACCCACTTGTCTGTAGTAATGGAATTCCAGACAGGTAGGAACTGTGAGAGTCTCCCTCCGACCGGAGTGGAATGGTCTGGAGGGAAGTCGCTGCTTATTAGTGGGGGAGGCGCGAGTGTTGTGGTTACCTCGGCCTCTTCCTTTGTTGTTATTTCCCCTGTACCCACCTCTAAAATATCCCTTGTTGGGGGAAGTTTGTGAGGGGTTTTTGTAGGAGGAAGAAGCAGTGTCTGCACCGATGTTTTTGGATGCGCCTCTATAGAAGGAGCGTCGAAAGGAACCTCGTGTGGATGGGGACTGTAATGCACCCATGGATTTAGCAGTCTCCGTGTCCTTTTTCATTTTTTCTAGAGCTGTATCTACAGCTGGGCCAAAAAGTTGTTCTTGATTGAACGGCTGATTGAGGATAGTTGTTTGTACCTCCTGTTTGAAGCCAGAAATGCGCAACCAGGCATGTCTTCTTAGTAACACACTAGTGTTAATGGACCTAGATGCGGTGTCTGCTGCATCGAGGGCACACTTGAGTGAGGCATTAGTTATTAATTTGCCCTCCTGAATCAAATCATTGGCCTTGGTCTTATATTGATCAGGCAAATGCTGCAATAGGGTTTCTAGCTGGTCATAATGAGCCCTATCATACCTGGCAAGTAATGCCTGCGCATTGGCTATCCTCCAGTTATGAGCTGCTTGGGCAGCAACTCGTTTGCCGGAAGCATCTAATAATTTAGACTCTTTGTCCGGAGGTGGAGCATCACCGGAGGTCTGAGAGTTGGCACGTTTTCTAGCGTTGGTCACCACTAGAGAATGTAAAGGAAGTTGACCCTTGATGTAGGTGGGATCATTGGGAGCGGGTTTATATTTTTTGTCAATTCTGGGATTGAGAATTCTAGCCCTTACGGGGTTTTTGAATATGTCTGGGGCGTGTTTAATGACGCCTTTTAACATTGGTAAAGTTTGTACAGTCCTTTGTGACTGTGCAAAGGTGTCTATTAGGAAGTCCTCCTCTATGGGGTCCAAATGCATTTGAACACCATGGTACTTGGCAGCTCTGCCTATAAGCTGACCAAAACCAATATTGTCATCTGGGGGAGATGGCTTTGTGGGGTATGCATGGGGATCAGGAAGGTCTGGAGGATCTACTGGGTCATCATAATCATCCCAATTGTCCTGTGGTAAGTGTGTGTCATCATCAGGGTCAATGAAAGGGTCATTATCCCCTCCCCCCCCCCCCCTAAATCATCATCATCATCCTGTGGTGGTGGTGAGTATGTTGGAAGTATAGGAGAATTTGGAGAAAAGAAAGGTTCAGTAGGACGAACAGGAGAAGAGGGTCGTAAAGATGAAGTGGCACAGTCTCTTTTCTTTACAGGCACCTCAGGGATGAGTGGGGTGTCGCATTTTCTCTTGTTGTGTGGAACATTGATCACATGTCCTGTTTTAGGGTCCACTTGGAGAGTTTTTTGTTGCGGATCGATGGGATCCGGTCGAAAAAGTTCTTCCTGTTCGATAATCGCTTTTGGGCGCCGATTTTTTCGGGTCCGAGCGGGGTTTAGATTTTTGCTCTGGAGCCTTGGAAGGGGTTTTTGGATCCTTCGGCTTCGATGTGGAGTCGGAAATCTTTTTCGGTTCCGAAGATTTTGGTTTTGGATCCGAGGCCTTTTCCTTCGGCGCCGAGGTGCTCGGTGCCGATGGCTTTTTGGGGAGTGCGAGAGCAGGACGAGCTCCCGGCTTCGGTGCCGATGGTATCTGCGGGGCGGTGATGTGCGGCTTGCTCGGTCCCGAGCCGCCGGAAGGCTTGTCCTTTGTCTTCGGAGACGGGCCCGGGGCTTCTGAAGCTTTGTTTCAGTCGCGACTGGGGCCAGCAGGCGAAGTTTTGACCGGAGCCTTCTTTTTTTGAGGTGGGGTTGGGGTAGGGGCAGTTGTACTCACTCGTTGACCTGGAGTGATGTGGTCGTCTGAGTCGGAGTCGTCTGCCTCGGAAACGATTTCCAGGTCCTCCGAATTATCCTCCGGGACATCGGGGCCTTCGTTGAAGATGTCCTCCGGCACCAGAGCTGCTCGTTGCGCCATAACGTGTCGTCGTGCCCGGCGATCACGGATGGTCTTTTTAGATCGAAAGGAGGCGCAGGCTTGGCAATTATGCTCCTCGTGCTCGAGACAGAGGTTACAGACCTTGTGTTGGTCGCTGTGTGGGAATTTAGCTCCACACGGGGCATTTTTTAAATGGAGTCCTTTCCATTAGCCGTAGGCCTGAATGGCGTCGATAGGCCCAGAGGCCCGCGTCGACGACCGGAATCGAGGATTTGAGGAGCGCGTCGAAGAGCACGTGAACGAAGACAATACCGTCGAGTTTTTGATGTTTTGCGCGTTGAAAAGGTTTGAACAGTACAGTACGGAACCGGAGCGCAGAAGTTGCATCCGAACCCGATGGCGGAAAAAAACAATCTGAGGATGGAGTCGATGCCCATGCGCACTATCGTCCAAGGGAGGATTCACCTATCTCGTGACTACAAAGACTTCTTCCAAAACAACAACAAGGTGCAAACATCCGAGCCCAACACCAGATGGCGATCTATGCACAAAGTGTGAATTCTGCAGCTCATATGCCTCGAACACACAGTTTCCTCCAGTGGTATAAAAACACTAAACCCACTGAACCGCTCCTGTCAAACGCTCACCCTAACAAATACAAAGGCAGATCTTGGGGGGCATGGCCAAGATGGCGGCGATAGCGGTCGCACTGTTCTGAGCTCCGCTCCGGCCCGCCAGAAAAATCCTGCCATCACCTTCTCCTAGCTGTGTGAGCCCGGCGAAATAGATAGCGGAAGTCTCCCCGCATTGACCCCTGCACCTGCCGGCGCCAACAGATAATTTGTGAGGTTGTGTGGGCTCCGGATCAGAGAAGTGCGGCGCTGGGCCTAAAGGGACTGAGGCACAACGCGGAGGCACATCGAACCAGCGGAGGCCGGTGATCACTCGGCCCGCCTGTGCATCCAGGCTATCGATGGTGCTCGGGAGACCGAGACGACCCTCACTCCTGCACATAACTCACAGGAGGCCCGGGCTGATTTGCCTGGGATACCCCTATCGCGGTGCACGGCGCCGGCAACATCGCCGCTACGGAGCATCGAGCACTCACGGGTACGTTGCCTCACAAGGCCTGCAGCTGCGACGAACCCTTATAGAGCGGGGGACCCCCCCACGGGGATATTGCGAGACCGACAGTGACTGAAACTTAGACTGGAGCCTCAATGGCTCAGTGCGGAACATTGATTGCTCGATCCACCCATGCACACGGGACAGCGCTGGCGCATGAGAGATAGCGACGGGCCCCCGCCCCTACTCAGGATCCACCGAAGACTCGGGCAGAACCGCCCATGATCCTGATGCCACAGTACGTGCCACAAACGGGGGAGTCAGCGCAGAGCGCCGCGCATCTTTAAGTGCGCTGATTAGCGCGGCCCGCGACAAAGTACCCTGGGGCGTGTGGGCCCCTCCCCAGTGGGCTGCGAAGTTGGAGAGACACTGGGCACTTTCCTTGTCGCGTTAAAGGGGACAGAGAGAAGAAGCCAGCATTGATGACTGGGGCGTTTCCCCCCCCCCCCCCCTATGTGCTGTGCGGAGCGATTTAGGCATTAGCACCTGAGTAGCAGCGTGCCTACATTCGCCTATATACATTTCTCTGGGAGCTGCGGCGGTGCAGACGCAGCGCAGGACGGGGCGTGCCTGGGGCCGCCTGCGGTGAAGACGGAGGGCATATTGGTACCTCGGCTGCCTCTTGGGACCATGTGGCTTGGAATTCACTGAAGGGAGAGCCCCCCCCTTGGCGACCCTCTGATGGCATGAAAAACTGTGGCAACTCGACACACGGGACACTCCTTGAGGCGCACTAGACAACTAAGGCGAGATATTTATACTTGGGTCTGCGTTGTGACCCGTAATCTCAAATCGCAACGATAAGAACTTGTGTTATAACCACATTCTCACTTACCAACATTGCTGATCTCCTACACCTGGCTCTATGCCCCCTACCAACATTGTGATGGGTAAAACCAGAGTGGAGAAGCCCCAGACGCAACCACCGGAAGTGGAATTGAGGCCTCAGAACACAGAGTGCAGAACGCCCGGAGCCCTCCACCCTGGGTGACCGCGACGACCACTCACACAGATTTGATGAGCTGATGGCGGAGATACTTGATATCAAAACCACACTAGGCACAAAAATCGACTCACTGGGTGCAGAAATGTGATACCTCCGGGATGACCACAAGAAACTGAAGGGCAGGGTGGAGGAGTCCGAATCAACATTAGCGTCCCTACACCCTACGGTGACCGCGGCGACCACCCAGCTACAGTCCCTTCAGCAAGAGGTAGACTTCCTAAAAGCACGAGTGGAGGGCCAGGAAGGGTGCTCACGCCGGAATAATGTCCGCATCATGGGCCTCCCCGAACGGGTGGAGGGGCCCAACATGGAATTCTATCTGGAAGAATGGTTCCTAACAGACATTCTGCAAGGCAAGGCCTCAAAGTTCTTTTCGATAGAACGTGCCCATAGGGTGCCGGGAGGACGCCCGGGTGCTCGCCCTATGCCGGTGGTGGCGAGACTGTTTAATTATCGAGACAGAGACCACATACTGCAAGTCACCCATGCCCGGGGCCCCTGGCAAGTTGATACCTCCACAGTCCACATATACCTGGATTACACTTCGACAGTGCAGCCCCTCCGCTCCTCTAACCTAGAGGTTAAGAAATGCTTGAGGGATCACGACATCCATACTCACTACAATTCCCGGCGCGTCTTTGCATCCGCCATAAGGAAGGCACGGTGTTCTGTAATACCCCCGAAGAGGCGTGGACCTGGATTGATCACCAGGGACTGGCACATGCGGCACCCGCATCACCGACGGACTCTCATAAGGCCTGGCAGTTAGTGGAACCCAGCAGAGGCAGACTACGTCGCCCATCGAAAGCCCAATTAGCTCAAGAACGTGCACAGGCGATCAAGACAGCAGAGCACATAGGTAGCCCCACGTACTCCCGCAGACTGGATTCGGACTCAGATATGGCGCTGGATCAAAAATCACCTCTCACAGCATCACAGCTTGAGATGTTGGTGGGGGACGGACCGGCTCTTACCCCGCTGACGCGCTGGGCTGAACACTCTAGAGCACTCATCAGGGCTCCCATCGTAGAGACTGTGAGCTAAGGACAAACTAGTGTGCCACCAGGATGAACCAAGAGAGGCGGCACACCGGAAATGACACCTTGCCCTGCTACGCCCCCCTCAGCGAGTGATAAGTGGCTGATATAGCACCAATTTTGTTTATATTTGTTATGTGATATTTTTCTGCACGTTTGAACTGCACTTTAGTGCATATGGCCAATTGCCCGCTGGTAAGCCGGCCTGGGGTGGGATGTTGGGGAATCTTCTTCCTTTTTAATATGTTGACCTCTTTGATTGCTTATATAATGCAGGGAGTGTGGGCTACCAATACACTTGTGGCATCATGGGCGGGGCGGGGGGGGGGGGTGGGTTGGACGGTGGGGATTTGACATGTATCGGACATTCTCCTCACCACTAGACAAATGATACCGGAGGACTATGCATTGTTGACCTGGAACGTGAGGGGTTTGGCGGGCTGTGCTAAGTGACAAAGTGTATCAGTACCTGAGGAGTCACAAGATCACGTTTGCATTGTTGCAGGAAACACACCTCACCACACAAACGCTCGCGTCACTTCGCAAGCGTTGGAGGGGTACGGTCCTGGGCACCACGTACTCAGGATACGCCAGGGGTGCGCTTATATGGGTGGCACCGGGACCCCGCTGCAGATCACGTACTCCCGGGAGGATACACAGGGCTGTTATGGGGTCATGGAAGGCCTATTGAATGGATCTCCATTGGCGCCGATATCTCTGTACGCACAGGACAATCCTCATTCCTACAAACACTCACACCGTCCCTGCTCGTAGATCTTGCAGAATGTATACTTTTTCCATACATTCTGTATACTGGGGTGTAGATTTTAATGGGGTACAGGACCTTGGCTTGGACCGCTCCCGCCCCCCTCTCCCGGGGGCACAGTCCATTAAGCTGGCGCAACATATGAAAGAATGGGTTTCTAACATTCAAGTACATGACGCCTGGCATAGCAAGCACCCTTTGACACGCACATATTCGCATTATTCGGCGCTACACGATTTGTACACCAGGATAGACATCATATATTGCTTGGATAAGGCGCCATGCAACATACTAGAGGCAGACTACCTGACGCGAGCACTTTCTGATCATAACCCGTTAAAATTAAGCCTGTCCTGGGGTGCGAGTAGACCTGACATATCGACCTGGCGACTGCCATGCGCTGCACTAGCTGACTCATCAAACAGGGCTACTCTTTCGAGCTCCATTGATTTGAATTTTTTAACGAATGCTGGTACTGCATCATCTATGGGAATAGAGTGGGACGACGCCTTTAAGGTGGTCCTTCGAGGACATGCAATTAAAACCACGTATGGTGCGCGTAAATCAATGACAGACGCGCTCCAGACTCATGAATCAGAAATACGGAGATATGAACAACTCATCCCCAACAAACCTCAAATTGGTCCCAACCTGGCCCAAGCCCGCTTGGCGTACAGGAGAGCAATGGATGACCTTTGCGCACTGGACTATAAAACATACTTAGCACGTAGACACAAAGAGGGAGATAAAGTGGGCAAGCTACTGGCGTGGCTATTGAAATCGGACACCGCTCAACCCCCCATTACTGCCATATACACTCCTGCCGGGACCCTTGTAAATACGCAAGAGGCTATCAATCAATCTTTCTTTGATTTTTACACAACACTGTATGCGGCCCCCGCTCTCCAAGACCCTGCCTCCATATAGGACTTCCTCGCCGGGATACAGCTTCCACAAATTATACCAGTGCATTATGACTCCCTAGAAGACCCCATTGCGGTAGATGAGATAACGGAGGCAATAAGCAACCGTCAAAACACCGGGAACGGACGGATGGCCGTCGGAATTTTATACCACTTATACTAAACAGCTAACGCCGCGGTAGGCCGGCGTATACGTCGAAGCCTTCGAGAAAGGTGAACTCCCGGATACCCTGAGAGAGGCAACACTGGTGGTCCTACCGAAACTGGGCAGAGACCCCCTTTTTATGACCTCATATCGCCCTTTGTCATTGTTGAACGTTGATTACAAGATTCTCAGGAAGGTATTGGCTAACAGGTTAATTACGGCAGTTCCTTTACTGGTCCATGAAGACCAGAACGGCTTCATCCCAGGGAGAAACACTGGTTTGAACTTGCACCGATTATTTGCGATGCTGGAGTGGGCGAAGGGGGAGGTGCAATCGCCCTGGATAGCATCCTTAGACATCGAAAAGGCGTTTGATACGTTGAGCTGGGACTATCTGCTTGCGGTGCTGTCTGGGTTTGGCATTGGCCCCAATTTCTTACGATGGATACGGTTGCTGTATCACAGACCGCAGGCCAGGGCAAAGACGGGTCGTGTCTTTACCTCACTTTTCACGATAGCGTGAGGCACGCATCAAGGTTGCCCTCTGTCGCCGATACTTTTTGCCCTGGCCATGGAGCCACTGGTGTGCAGGTTACGGCAACGGATAATGGAATGGGGCCAACACGCAGATCGTCGATGGCACATAGTGTCGCTGTACGCGAATGACGCCTTAATTTACCTACAGGGCCAAGCCGAGGTACTTCAACAGATAATGGGCCTATTAAATGAGTATGCACGGGTCTCTGGACTGCGGGTTAATTGGTCTAAATCTGTGGTATTCCCGATTACACCTATGTCATTAACCCAGAGGCAGGTTGCACTGAATACGCCACTGGAATGGGCGTTTGACACTTTTAAATACTTGGGGATACAGGTCTATCAATCAGAGGTGGATACCATAGATGGTAACCATGCGGGCCATCACTAAAGCCAGATAGACTCTCCCGTTCTGGCTAAACCTTCCCTTATCTCCCATGGGACGGGTGGCGATCTCCAAGATGCTGGTCCTCCCGCGTTTCCTATACTTTTTCCATACATTCCCTTATCGCTTACCGCGGAAACTCTTTAAAGATCTGGACTCCCTTCTGGTCTCCCTTATATGGGGACACTCTAGACCCAGGGTGGTTCTGCATTAACTATACCTGCCATTATCGGAGGGAGGACTAAGTGCTCCGAATTATGAGCGCTATTACGCTGGAGCACAATTGCAATGGCCAATGAGATGGCTAAGTAGGAGCAATCTTACTGAATTGGTCCCGGAGGCTATGTCCTGGGAGCATCCGATGTTACTGGAGTGGTTGACGGGCACAAATACACCGACCCAGAAGCAGCGTGGAAACATACTGATGGCGGCCAGACGTAGTTGGTCCAGATATGTGCTACCTAAAGGCCGGGATGCCCAATATGCCCCCGGCCTGCCGTTGGAGGTACTTCCTGGCACATTTGTCTGTCACAGATGCCTGGAACTAGGCTCCTGGAGACAGAAGGGATTGGACACATGGGGTGACATGTACGCAGATTCACAACTGCAAACGTTTGAAGAGCTAGTGGACACTTATGAAGTGCCACAAGGCTCATTTCTCAAACATGCACTGCTTACGCGCCACTTCCTACGAGCGTGGGGTAATGATCGTACTGAACCTCCCACATCGCATCTCTTGCAAACATTGCTGACACATGGTCGGGGCAGACACGCACTAACGGCCATATACACCTCCTTCAGATTGGACGATGCACCCGTGCTGGGCACCCTACGTGCGCACTGGGAAGCCAAGGTGGCCACCGCTATCTCGGATAAACACTGGGCACAATGTCTCAGCCACCCAAAAATGATTTCACCCAACGCCAGGTTGAAATACACCCAATTCAATTACCTACACCATACGTACCTCGCACCCCATAGACTAGCGAGCATGTATTCAACATCCATTGACAGGTGTCCCAGGTGCCACGGCCTGGGGGCCACATTCACACACATGGTATGGACATGCACAAGCATTCAAACGTACTGGAATAATATAGCCACTATACTTACAGAAGCAGCTGAAACCCAGGTGATAGCGCAACCCACCCACTTCCTGCTGGGCGCCACGAGGCGGTGCGCTTCCCGTAAAGGCCTGAATAAGTTCCTAGACCTAGCCCTGGGCCTCGGCAAACGCAAAATAGCCATGACATGGAAGGCCCAGACGGGCCCCAGCATACACTCGTGGCTGCTGGATCTCCGGAGGGCATAGTATCGGAGCATACGAACCAGCTGGCGCAGGCTTCACAAGCGCTAGCACCCCCGAGACGGAATCCCACTCAATGGCAGGACTACTTGTCACTAATTGAGAACAGGTTGGCCGAGATGGGCCCCCCCACATAGGCGGTCGCCCCCCTCCCTTTATCTCTTCCTTCTTCTCCTCCTCTCGTTCACCCCCCCCCCCTTCCCGGTCGCCCTTTCTCTAGGCACACCCACAATGGGTGATCCACCACACACACCCATCGGCACACGTGAAGCCCACTGAAATGTTACACTGATAGGTACACTTAGATTTGTATCTGCACGCAGAGATTGACTTATAGTTCTTTTTATTTTTTCATGTTATTTTATATAGTTGCCGGAAAGTGATGTAATGTTGGAACTAATCTGTGTCATGAGGAAGGAATTTCCTGCTGTACTTATAACTTGAGAACATTGCATGTAAAGGCGTTTTGCTACGGACATGTATGGCGACACAGAATATAGGATAGACTTTCCCTGTTACTGGCCAGGATTCTCCTGGCATCTCACCCAAGCCATTCAAATTATTGCCATTGTAATGCCAATATTGGATTATGTTGTAATGCAGATGCTAACATTATATTATGGAAAAAGTAACAAGCATTGGCATAGCCAATAGGTCTCGCTTTTGGGACCTTATAAGTATTTAGTTATGCAGCACAATATCCTTGGTGCAACAACATCAACTGTTGCATGGCTAAACACTTATAAGGTCCCAAAAGCGAGACCTATTGGCTATGCCAATGCTTGTTTCTATATGTACGTGTGCAAATAGCCTATTCTTCATCTTTAGTCCAAAACCTGTACTTTGTCAAACTAGTAATCACACACCTGCAATACAGCAAGTGTCTAAGCTTCCTCTACCCTATCTATTCACTCCCCATTCTTTCACACAAGCTTACATATGTCTGAATGACCCCCTTCCCATGTGCAAGAGCACTTACGTCTAACTCTCAAATGTTAGCTTCCACTTACAATACCTACGCACCTCACTAATTGCCACCAACCACACTACCTAAGATATCGAACGTCTCCCAATTTCACCACCAACTGGAGTAGTGCATGTACGGATTTCTTATAATGACAAAACTAAACTCACTAACGTTAGACTACAAAAGTAACCTTGGTTTCCGGAGTAGCGTGCTACTCAACACAAGGCACTTCATCGCCTTGTCAGCAACAGAAAGTACTAAATATAAACAATTACAATACAATCACTTCAAAAGCTGGTACCGTTCAGGTACACTTAAACCAGTACATTCTGTAACATGTTGTATCCAGGAATGACTGTACAAGAGCAGAAGCTGACCAATTATCATTATTGAAAAGTATAAATTAGTTCTTGCTGCTACGCAAGACCCCTTTTCACCTCTAGATCACTCTTGGGGGATATGTGTGCTTATAATAGGGTGACCAGATTTTGAAAAGCAAAAACCGGAACAGGCCAGACATAAAGGTAGGACTAAAGCTTTAGTCTTACTTATATCTATATCTAGCCTGTCCCTGTAAAAAAAATATATATATGCTATGGCAGGACCTCCACCATGAGCCCCATGCTCTCCTCCCCCACTCTCCTGTGCTGGGAGCATGCAGCGGTTTCTGTCAGGCAGCATAGTTGTGTGTTAATCATTTCAGACTTTAAAGGACCGAGTGAAAGGAGAGCATACCTTTAATTCCGACCTGCCCCATGACCCAAAAACCGGGACAAGTATTCAAAACTAAGAAAAGTGTCGCGGCTCTGAGACAGTCAAGTGAAACCCTGGACTGTCCGGGGAAATCCTGGACGTCTGGTCACCCAAGCTTATAAACACACCGCCTCTGGGAGTAAATTTCAGACAGCAGTAGATGAGACCTTGAGCAGCGGACAAACTGCAGCCACTGACGCCAGACAGTGCGCACTAATGTGGTTTGTATCGTATGTCGTCTACGGCTACACACTGATGCCCATGGCTGCTTATAGGAGTGTTGAGCTATACACAGGACGGGGCATGTGCAAGAAACAGAATAGCTGTTGATACTTACAGCGCCTGAGCCACTTCAGCCAGTAGTGCACGACCATACTGTGGTGCTTGCGGTTCTCCAAGCACCAGGCGCTCAGACTCTGGATGGACTCCATGGTGTTTGTCACTGTCTGCATTTTCCTGTCCAATGCGATCTCCAGGGCCCCGGCCCTTGCTGTGAGAGCTGCTCCCGGCCGCAATCTTCCCGCACTGGCGGGTGGCGCGCACGTTCAAGCACCGAGCGCGCCCCCTGCACGCGACAGATCAAGCTTAGCTACAACGCGCGACAGTTCAGGACAACACAGAGGAGACACGCATGCTCAGTCCTGAATTCTCACAGTGGAAGCACCGCCTCCTGACACGACACACCCCTTCGTGAGTGTCTAGTATCCGTTAGCTCCGCCCCGTGCAGCTGTGTATTAGTGCACGCTCAATGCTGCTGTCCTCGCTTTCGTACCCGCCAGAGCCCGTAGGCTCTTTTTTTCGTGCCCCTCCTCCCCTTTGAGCTCCACTCCGAGCTTTGAAAGAGCGAAATAACGCCCTGGTTTGGGCGCCTCTGATCTATTGCATGACCTCACTATTCTGCGCTTTCATTCCCTACCGGGGGCGCATTCACTGACATCCTCTTCACACACATAGCTCGGGGAGTAATGCGCGTGCGTTGACGTATGGGTGATACCATTAGAAGAAACGAGGGGACTAAACGGTTGGAATTGTGCGCGTGCGCTTGGGATTTGGGCTATACCATCACGAAAAGTAGGGAGTTGCAGTTTCGAGATTCACTCCAAACGCAACTCTATGGTGATATCTATATACATGGCCCTTATATTGAACGTGGTGGCAACAGTAGTCACGCACACAGGACAGTGTAAGCATTTTACGGACAATAGTCTGGGTGTAGAACGGTGGCAAAACGAATTGCTTGCTGTCAAGTGCTACCCGTTTAGGAAACCGAAACGAGCTGAGTAATTTGTTCTCAGGGCACAAGTCCTAAACAAGAGAGGAGCGGGGGTGAGCGAGCGCGGCAGCCTGCAGAGCTGACCAGACGCTCGTGCGTCGTGGCCTTTGCCTGCGATATACGCGCGGCAGACATGTGTTTCCAATTATCGCGCCTGCGTCTGGGCACGATAATTGGAAACACATGTCTGCGGCGCGCGTAACCGCAGGTAAAAGGCCACGACGCACGAGCGTGTGGTCAGCTTTTGAAACCCCCTAACAAAGTCTTCGCCTAGCAGCTCTTGCGCGCTACTCGAGGCTCGACCTAATAAAAACCACTTTAAAAAAAAAAAAAAAGGCAGAGCTTAAGCAATGTCTTGACATGATAGGGTGGCCTATCCAGAGATTAACTTTGGGCAATACACACTGTCCGTCCAGCACAATGAGGAACAGGAACCATCCTACTCCCAGTTCCCCTTTGTTCTGTTTACCAGATACTCTAGCTGGAGAAACTTCATAATCCCGGTCATGCAGAAATGACCTCATGCCTCAAGATCACTCCTCCCTGAACTGGTTGCCCATGGACCGCCATAGAAAAATCAGTTAACAGGGGATACATCTCACACACTTGGAAAAACAATCCAAACAATAGATCTTGATGCAGTCCCACAACAGCGAAACTGAAAATACATGAATAAATAGATAAATGAGATGATTTAACTGAGGTGCGCCTATTAAGCTTTGCCATAAACTGTCAAGGGTGATACAGCAAGGCAATATAAAATATACAGTATTCTTGGTATTAATATTGGAAACCCGGATTTCAACATCAGAATCAAATGAACGCATACTCACGCCTGCAGAGCAGTTTGTTTTTGTATGCACAGTTCGTCAGCAAGTTTTTGGGTGAACTGGTACACTAAGTCATTCCTCGGAGTAATGGCCTCCAGAAGATCCCTCAGGGCCCATGTATTTTTCTGAAAACAGTAAAATGAGAAAACATTAAAATGTTGCAGCACCCCAAGAAGCTGCAGCATGGTTCTTGACAAACCTCTCGAAAATGCTAAAACAGCCAAGCGATCAAAGCTGTTGTTAGGAAAAAGATATCTGAAAAACGTAAACACTGAGTTCGAACACACCTCCTTCCATTAATGGCAGAGACCTAAATGATAAACATTCAGTTTCAACTACACAGCTAGTCAGTTATATATTACTGGATAGCTAGATGTATTCAAAATTTGAGATTACTTTAAAAAACAGAATGTGAGCAGTCTGTATGGGCTTCATAGAAAGCCACATATTTACAGTTTAACTTTGCTATGTGTTGTGACTTTGCCTTATGCCTGATGGAGTTAACATGTTTGCTATTATTATTTCAAATATAGGACCACTTGTAAGACTGAGCAAGGAATAAAGCTCATTGTGGTAAGAAAGCCTATAACAGAGTATCAACACACTTCTGAAATAGGTGCAAATAAATTGATAAGACTAACAATTGCTTGGTTAGAAAAGCTGATATTTGAAAAGGTAGCAAGAATGACCATCTTGCTATGAAACTACAGTTCAGAGTCCATTAAACTTTCAGAAATAGCTAATGAGCCTGCGAAGACAGATCACCTGCAGCCGTGGGCAGAAAGTAAAGTTTATTATCTATAACGTAGGAAACCTGGCATAGGAGCAAATTATTTTAAGTACTCTGACAAGATCCCGACTATCACAAGTGGTCAATAGTGAAACTGCAGTTGGAAAGACGCAAAATCAGCAGCTTTTTTGACAAGATCTCCATATAAAGTTATATATTCAAGCAAAGATGGTCTTGATGGCTTGTGACGCTTTTCAAGTGACAACAAATGTGACACAACCCTTCCATTCAGGCTATGAAGTAAAATAAAGGTTTTTGAAGATAGTACAAGCCAGGATTGCTGGGTGGATCATAAGTGTAGGTGATAGAAACATATGGTGAGGATGCCCTCTGTGAGGTTGAGGCTCCCTCTGTTGATCTCTTCTGCGAGAAAACAACCTGCATGGTTCCCTCGGTTTTAGGTGGGTGACACCCCAGCGAGGTATCCTGGAGAGCGATGTATAACCTATGGTATTCCAAAAAAGGTTTTTAGGAGGCACAAGAGGCAGTGAAGTGATTCCAGTAATCAGAAGTGGTGTCCTCAGCACCTAGTATTTTCATCACACAACAGATCCACTCAATCCTCACTGGATCATACCTGCCAATAAAGATGGGCTCAACCATGTCTGTAACAAACACAGTTACATGTAGGCTACAAATTTTCATTAAGCCTCTTCAAATGCGCAAATGCAGCAGTGATGACTCACCATGTCCAACTGTAAATGTGCACAGATTATATACAAAACAATATTTGAATAGCTGTGAACACAAAACAAACCATGGTGCAAATCCAGGTCTAGATGAAAGATAATATTCTTTGGATCTAAATGAAAAGTCTTCTTTCCGGAAGATGTTGCCAGGTACTCAATATCGTGCCTCTATCCCCATAAACTGGGAGGGGTGCCAACTCTCAGAAAAAAACAACTCTGAGGCCATATTCAACTCTGATTTTGCCTTCACCCCTCAGACGGATAATGTCAGGAGCCCCGACCCTTTGGAGTAGGTGCGTTAAATCTTCATAGCATCATCGGCAAACTGACCACAAAGTGAAAAAACACAAAGGCATATGGGCCAACACTGAAACACTGTCTAGTGAGGCACACTAAAAAATGAAATATAGAACCTGAAAAGTATCCAACAATTAGGCCACTAGACCATGCCTGAAGTTTAATAGATCAGCAAGACTGCGAAGTTCAAAATGCACAGGCTGGAATAACATCAGCGTCTCTCACAAACACCCCACTTAGGTCCAGCAGCTCAAGATAAATTAGCAGGTCTAAAGAGGCTCTCGTATGGGAGAAATCAATAAAGTTGCAAGGCAGTGGCCTGCGGAATAGTCGTACACCGGAGTTTGGGCCACTGGTCAAGTTATCCGTGTTAGGAAGGATCTAAAATAGCCCTGTTGGAGGAAGCCATACTCCTGACTGCGCTTTCAAGATTCTAGAGTGAGACGTACCAGCAAGCTTTCCTCAAATCCTATGTTAAATCTCATGTGTAATCTAGATACACATTCATATTTACCCCTAGGACTAATGGCCTTATTTAGACTCTGGAGGTCTGTAATAGCATGGCAAAATACTATCCATCATATTGTGGAAGCTTGCCTGCAGCAAGCTCTATGCCATGAAAGGAGCCACTGCTGTGGTATCTCCCTTCACAGTACTTAAGATCTATTGAGCAGGCACCATATTTAAAGTTGCCGCTCTGCAAGCTGTTTTGTTCAGAGAAAAACTCCCAAAGCGAGAGTTTGCTTTCACTCAACAAAACGTAAATTACCTCGACACTCAGGAAGGATTTTTCCTGCATTTGTCGGCCATTAAATATTTTACTTGCCTGTTTCCACCTCAATATGGCAGGAAGAAAGACACTGTAATCCAACAGTTCTGTGGCAGATGGACCACTGGGTCCGGACTTACGGCCGGCAAAGCCAGCAGAGGTTCCGCTGACAGTAATTCGGCAGTTCCCCAACTCTAAATAGAAGATGGGGAACCACGTGTTTGGTTGGGAAGAAGGACCTCCGCGTTTACGGGTTCCTACCCCTGTGCCAAAGCCTAAATGAGAACCCTAAACTACCCCGTGACACAGAAATGTTCAATTTGTTTAGCTCAAATAAGATGTACAATCACGTCGCTGACCTGGAGATTCAATTGAACTTAACATGCATGAAGGGGGCATTTTAACCAATGGCACATATGACGTCAGGAGGGAAGAAAGCTGGGACAGCCACTAATACTGCAGAGTTGCCTGTGGTAGTAAAGTAAATTTCCCTTATCTGCGTGTTCAGTTTAAGCAGACTAAACTACATCCACGGTTGACCAATAAAGACAAACCCTGTCTGTCGATTGCCAGCAATCCTATGAAAGTGCAAAGTATTGTTAGTGTAGAAATGAAACTACAGCCAAAAGTAACAGATAAGGAATGTTATGTTTTGTGCAGAGTGAATATTTGAAAGTTAAGAGCTTTCTGTTGCGATCTGTGTGTAACCCACATATCATTGATTTAACTTTTGCTACAGAAATTAAGCTTTCTTGCTTTTGAAGACTATAAAACGAGTAGCCCCGAGTTGGAATGAAAGTTCTCTCTACTTAATGCACTTTAAGGGTCGTGCAAACCAATTACTGTACAATAAAGGCAATATAAACACTATTATCATTATTTTTATTACTACAAAACAGTTTGTCTTAAGACCAATCAAACTCTTACTTAGATTCTAGGAAAGACTATCCCTTTAAGATAACTCATGTACAAAACCAGTAACTAGGAGCAGTCCAGACTGTCCAACACTAGTTAGTATGAGGAGTGGGAGGGTGGTATGGGAGTGTGTTCCTTTTTAAAGAAATAAGTTGTACACAGACGGTACTAAAATTAAAAGAAAATCATGATCTTAACTTGATAGGATATGTAGTTAAGCTTTTTCACCAATTACATTACCAATTTTAACAAATACACCGACATTCCACACAAATGTGACACGAATATGAGAAACATTACTCACCCCAAAAGCCAGAATGATACTCAGAACAGATGCTGGTGGTTTGGGGTCAAATAACAACTTTTGGGCAAAGGCTCTGACGATGAGAATCAGCTCTGCCTCGTTGGGCATCTTATTGGATGAAGATGAAAAGGAAAAGAATATGGTTACCATAACTGTCTTTGCCATTCTGAGTGAATAAACAATATACAGTATAAATGATCAGAGTCTAACAATAGCAATCCTTATGCTGTCCAACGGCCAGTAGCTTTATGACTATTAGCAGTGAAGACAAGTGTAAAGTGCATTTTACTCCGTGTGCCTGGTAGCAATGAGGACCAATCTAAAGTGGTTTGGGCCCTCCGAAGGAATAGAACAGAGAGCACATGATGACTGCTTTAGACTGTCCTATTTAAAGTAAGCATTGGAGAAGAACATATTAATAACCAGTTTAGTTCTACTGTACTCAAAAGTAATAGATTCACAAGTTCTGTCAAACTAGAAAATCAGAGAGACAATCTATATACCCAACAACAATATATCATACGGCAGCCCACATCACATCAAGAACTTAGTGATGTGATATGATACGAGCCATTGGAACTGGTGAACTATACCAAAACTGGAAACCTGGCATCACTAGTAAGGGAGTTATTTTTTCACAGGCTCTATATATTTCATAGCATCAGGCAGGTCCTCCAGAACCTGTGCGACTCAGTGGTACCCTGCAATTCTTGTGGGAAGTACTGCCTACAACCAGTAGATCCAAAGGGATGGTACAACAGCACGCAGCAGACTAAAATGGCAAGAACATATTTAGTCTTGAAAGAGGAGGTTGATTTAGAAACCCAAGCACAGCTAATACATACACATCATGCACATAACTAGCTGGATGTTTAGTCAGCGCCATTTCTTTAAAAAATAGGCTTTTGTTTCACACACAAGTTGAATACAATGACAAATTATTGCGGCTATCAGTCACTATTACTTTATTTTAAATTGCTGCATGCTAAGCTAGATGGGGGGTGGGGTACATCTCCAGGTCTGTCTTTTCCCACATGCCTCTAAGTTGCATTTTCAGCGCATGCTGACAGAGCAAGCACTGTGCTTGAGCATTCATTTCATTCCTACTTCTCTTTAGTTTGGGCATACAACAGCTATGGAACAAGAGATCTATTCGCGAGTTGCGCTGGCAGGTACCTGATGCTAAGTACAAGCCTCACTGAACGTCTGCACATGCAAAGGCTTCCTTCAGGAGGTCTGGAAACGAGAGTAGGAGATGACTGAGGGCACACTCAACTCTCTCATAACAGAAGGATTGATAGACGTGCAGAGAAGCAGTCTCAGAGACTTCATGAGCTGGCCTGATAGGGCGAGGCAGAAACAGTAGCACTCCAGCCGCAACAAAAGCTCCTTACTCTCAGGCTGCAACAAGTCCTCACAACACGCTTACAGGGAATCATGAAATGCTCAAGTCCCTGGACAAATATCTTCCTGGTGTATTGTGCCAATGATCAAGCAAGATACAGGATTCTGCATTACATGCAATAAGGCAGGGACTTGATAGGGAACACAAGACAAACGATACTGAACAGACTACCAAAACATTTTTTTAAACACAATGTAGTAAATACAGAGGAGTGCCTTAACTTAAGCAATGGTGACAATTCATTTGCATCGTCATTGTTTGAGGTATGAAGATGAGCACAATAAAAGAAATACAGAGCAGGTCATCTCCTAGAGTTAATGGGCCACTGAAAACAGTGAGCCATATCGCCATACCACACAAGCTCTATTAAGATGTCTGAATTAACCCCCCACCCCCATTTACACACAGCATTGTTGCGGATAGAAACAAATGCATTCCTCATAAGCATGTTGATTTTGTAATGCAGGAGACCATGTTCACAACAGATCTTCGACTACCTGTCCTTCGAAACAACTTATCTCCAAGCTCCGGCACCTCAAAGATCTCCTTAATTATAGATTTCATAAGGGCGTGAACAAATCCAATATCATCAATATAGTAGGATTTCATTTATCTTATCAAAATTGTTAGAGAGAACTACACATCTCTTCAGACAGTACACCGATTGTCATTCACCAGATTTATCATTTATCCAGGCCATAACATTTAAAAAAGAAAATGCCACCAAACCTACAGGTCAAGTAACTTTATTAAAGTTACATGACCAAAAATGTCTCCACTCGCCCATTCATTCAAAAAGAACAAGTTAGATATACATTTTGGGCAAAGGCTTTTAATTAGTCAGTCTTATTGCATTAATTGGATCAGGATTATTTATTGGCTCACTGAAATAATGCATTCATTAAAGATATCTGTATTTGTCCCCACGGTCGCAGGTTCATATTTTAGCTGCTACACTCAGCATTTCATCCTTCACAAGTTGACAAACCGAGTAATATCGAGCTGGTCAACAGTAAGCAAATATTACATGCCATTTGCGCCAAGAGACCCATCAGAATGAGCATGTGCTGTACAGCTTTGTTTTTTGTGCCTACTTTATTTTCACTGTGTGATGGAGTAATGCAAGACAGAATCAGTCACTTGTACGAGGGAAATAAAAATGACTGACTATAACCCAGTGATTGCCATTTAAGATAAAAGATTGACATACAATTTGCTTCTACTCCTGTCCAGAAGACTTTTCACATGTGATCCCGACATGCGACTGACTGTGCCCAAAACTACTACTATTAATTCAGTTACCTGGCTGACAGTGACTGAATCTGAAAAACAACATAACCTTTCTTAGGAAGATCTGTCACATGACTGAGTTATCCTGAGGTACTCTTAGCATGCAACACACTACAGCTCACTCCTAGAGGCAGTCATAAATAAAATTAAAATACAGATTAATCTGGGCACATTTCAGACAAGTTTACACAAGTATATGAGCAGATTTCTAAAATTATACACAAACGACAACACTGGAGTTAAGGATGTTTCATCCATCTTGTGATTTGATTCCATCGCAGCAAATAAAACAAGCATTGGCAATGTCAATAGGTGTACCTTTAAATGAATGTTGTATTGTAACATCAATAATTACAAGTAGATAGCATGGGAATGGACATGTATTTGTGTGGAAACAAAAAACTGTAGAATAATATTGGTGTATGTTAAAAGGTCAGGTGACAGTTGCATTGTCAAGCCAAACCTAAAACTCCATGTAGGTTAATAACTGCACTGCTTCCATCTGCACCTCTGCCAGATTAAAACCATAAATTATCTAGTTATCAAAGAAATGTCAATTTCATTACAATGTCATGTGTTTGCCTCTGAAAGTTCAAGTTCAAGCTCAGGCAGCTGGATAAATAAACAAAATGATCACAGCTGTGTGGTGGGCAAGCACATTTTTGTGGAAACACACAACTTCTATCCAATCAAAACAAGTACTTCTGGCTCCCAACATGTAGGTGGAACCAATGCCCCTCCCTTGGTGATTCTCACATAACTGTCTGGTGACAGCTGTGCTGTTAAGCCAGACCATAAAAATAAGCACACTGAGCCAGTTCTCTTACAGATGTCTATCAAATAGTCCAGGCCTCTTCAAGATGCAAAGGCCACTATCACAGGGAAGTAAAATTTAACCACCAGAAGTTTCCTTGTCGAATGAAGTAGATGCAAGTACATAATTCTTCCTGGTGTTTGCAGTTGGTGGGCACCAGCACTCATCTTTGATGGCTGGGACTTATTTTTCATCATCAGACTTTTGATACAGACCAAGATTGAGAGCAGCAGAAAAGGGGGACAGAAGGAGGAAGACAAAGGAAAATAATGAAAAAAGGATAAAAACGAATAAGCAAGACTGAGATAAAGATAAAGTAATGTAGCCCGCTCGTAGTGCTTAATCTGAGCACAGGCTGCACGTGGGTCACACCTGCACTCATTATCAGGGGACAGCCACTTAATGTTTCCTCAACAGGCTGATACAGAGCAAGGGAGAGAAAAACACAAAAGGGTGAAGGAGGATTAGAAAGACGGAAAACAGTGATAAAGGGAGAAAACCAGGATAAAAAAAAAACATGCAAGAGTGAGAAAAAGAGGCAGGGGAGTGTCTGGTGATGAATAAAGAGGCATAGGTGGAATCAAGACTATGCAGCCTTTGCATACGGATCCCTACACATTGATAGCATTGACCTCAGACTTCTGAGCAAAACTTTGGGCCCGGTACTTCTTCTTTAAAAAATTAAACAGTGACTGGTGGCATAAAGAACATGGCAAGGCTGCCTTGGAATTATGCAGCAATGGTTGTGGGCTCCTAAAATAAACTTCAGGCACCTGCACTTCATTGGAATTACAAATTAGCCACTGGAGAGCAGCAGTGCATAACCACTACAGATAATTCAGTGCAATATGCCTGGATGGGAATATGAAAACATGCATCCCAGCAAAGGATGCAAGCCAATCTCATACCGGACCTTCTGGTTAAAATTACAGACTCACTTAATAAGCGGAAAGGCTTGACTGTTATGAACTGTTTTAGGTTACAAGGGTCTATGATGTAAAAATGATGACAAAACCATTTCCCCATCTGAACTTGGTGCCAACACTTCATAGATGAGAAAATATTGAGCATCCTCTAAAAGAATAGGGAAAATCTTTTGAGATTGCAAAGGTAAAGCATGGTTTAGACAGGAGTAAGTGCCTAAGGGTAACCTTCCTTTCTCAGGATGAGTAAGGTGTAATCATGAGCTGGAATTAAAATTCTCTAAATGCCATACGGACAGCCCAGCAGGTAAGTGGCATGCTGGCCTTTGTTACTCCTGATAATAAGGTAAACAATCCCAATGGTAAAAAGATGCTAAGGGACAAACATGTCAAGCTTCACCTGCACCTCCCCATATGTTCTGAACAGTCTCATCCAAATAGATACATGCAGTCTGAAGGAACCCTTATTTCTGCTGCAGTCTAATCTAAGAGAGTCTCTTGGGGGTGGGGGAAACACCTTTTAATTTACAGTAATTTCCAGCTTTGAATTATGAGAATATATACAAGTTAAAAATTAAAAGTACATTTTAAGGTATTTTACATGCATAAAATGCTCCCAACAGCAACGAAAATCATTTTTCTTCACTAAAAAGCATTTGAACCCCAGCTTTATATCCTTATCTAGATATCTGTATACATAACCGCAAATACTCTAACCAGAGAGAAAAAAAGACTGCAAAGAAAACATGAACACACAACTAAGGCTCTCATTATTAGTTAATCTTATTTCCTGATGCTTTATACGGGCCCTGATGCTGTAATACAGCACCTTGAATTACCGATAACACGGGGGACCGTATTACAGTACCATTATACGTTTTGAGCCGTGGAGTTGGGATTGTGGATGTCTGTGTTTGTATACCAGTGTCAAAATGAGTTTACTTCATTTTGACTTTTCCCCATATAGTCTGTATGATTTTCACAGGAAAAAAGTCTATGGCAGAAAATCCCCAAAGTGATAATTTACAGCAAAGAATCACAATACAGTATTGAGGGAGGAAGGGAGAGGAATGGTTCGGAGCGAGTCCCATTTCTGCCCGAATTGAGATTTCAACAAAAAATGTAATGAGGACCTAAGATGATGGAAAAACATGGACACATAGTGAAGCTAAAAAGGGGCATACTGGTGCACAAGATAGGCCCTTTAATTAGATCCTCTTTCAAAATATCAAAACAGATATTCTTTTGAAAGCAGTTTTGAGAAGGCCTGCTTCAGGTGCTCCATAAGTTTGGAAAGAAGTGCAAGCCTTTTCTGTGGGAAAGATCTTTAGGGCAAATATTTAGAACTTTGTGCAAAAAACAAATATGAACGGGCTGGCATATGCATTTGATGTGAAACTTCATATAAAACTATGCTTTTCGTGTTTAAAAATAAAGAGGACTTACCACAGAAAAAGGCTGAGGAAGATTAACATGGGTCTGCCTCCGAAGTTCTTCCAGGATGGGAAATGCTATGTCCATTACACTCTAGAGTAAGGGAAAACTCAAAGCTTAGTACATGGAGAACAGTATCCAACATTATAAACACAATTTTCGAGTAGGACTATTTTACATCAATGCCAAGACAAGTCTGAAGACGGCAAATTGCACCAAGTACCCATTAGACTTGCCAAATTAGTAGTTTTATTCTTAATCAGTTTTGAAATCTTTTTTTCCCCAAGCATGTATACTGGGCCATCAGAGAAGGTTGTGAGCTTACGGACTTGATGTCTACATATGCCTGACGCAAGCAAGAGGAGACGCACACAAAAAGTCACCCTAAAAGACAACAGTCCTCTTTATAAAATATTACATGACAAAGGCACTGCAAAGTTCTCAAACATAACATCTTGCTTCCTTAAAATTCCCCGTTTTATGTTCTTGACAACAAGCTCAAGGATTACAGATACATTTTGGCTCACTTTTTCACTCTGCACACAAGCTTAAAATAGGCACTAATGACGGAGAGGAATCCTCTAATTTGCCTTCACTCCACACAGCATTTTGCCTTTTTGCATTGTTACTAGAAGCCAAGGCACACCTCAAAACTGTTGTCCATCTGAAGATAATGAAATCTCTGGAAAACCAGTTTTAGATGTAATAACTTTCTCTTCTGCAAACAACTTTAAGGCAGCAGTTGGAGGGGTGGTGAATCAGGTTGGGAGACACTAATCATGTGGTTTCTATGTATGCAGATGATACTTTGGTATATATACGACAACCAGCGCAAGCGGTTCCTAGATTATTAGATATACTACAGAAATTCTGTGAAATATCAGGACTAAAAACAAATCCCAATAAATCAAAGTTACTCCCGATTGGTCGACTAGGCCAGAGGCCTCGGGATCTATTACCAGCGGTAGGACTCCCATGGGTGGAGGCTGAACCTAAATATCTAGGAATCAGACTGACTAGTACACCCGAGAGTCACTTGGAGCTTAACATAGGGAAAGTTGTGGAAGGTATAAGGGGTTCGGTGCGCTTTAGGCAAGAGCTACCACTGTCCCTCATGGGCAGAATTGCTATTATAAAAATGATCATTTTACCCCGTTGTTTATACGTGGTACAACACTCGTTCTATGAAATCCCTAAGGACGTCTTTAAAACACTAAATAGTTAGATAATAGAACTGTTATGGGGCTCTAAACGTAAAAGAGTGAGTTTATCGACTTTACAGAGAACATGGCAAAGAGGGGGACTGGAAGTCCCCCATATGGAATTTTATTATATGGCCTCCCAGCTACAACATGCAATTCATTGGCTAGATGAAAGTGATAACTGGGAGGGGAGGCTCCCTATCGAACTCCTGATGATGGGAGCAAGAGTCCCCCCCCCCCCCAATTGTCCCTACATAATTCAACACGTCGCGAAGATCTGGGAGCATACGGTTAAAAAGGTGATAGGCCGAGCCCCATATGCCCCGGACATGCCGCTATGGGTGATACAACCTTTCTCCAAAATCGCAGACTCTATGTCAGTCCAAAAGTGGAAGGAGGGCGGTTGCCTGACAATGGGAGACCTCTTTCCAAATAGACAATTTATCACCCGAGAAAGTGCGGAGTCCACGTTCGAATTAGGGAAATGGCAGTTTTTACAATATAGGAAGATCTCCCAGGTGACCTGAGAATTATGGGCCTCCTTTCCGGAAGAGCCACCTGTAGCGAATGTGCTCCAAGTAATGCTTTACATGGCCCAAGGAGGTCGCTTCATTTCACACCTATACCGAGCACTCTGTGACGATTTGATGGTTCAGACACTCCCCATCCAAACACAGTGGGACGAATCAGTAGGTGATCCCCTGTCAGAACAGGAATGGATCGAAGTACATGAAGGGGTCAAAGAAGTGCACTCGACGCACGGTTCAAATTGGTTCAATACAATTTTGTGCACAAAACCTATCTCACCTCCAAAACGTTAAGTAGACTATTTCCGAATCGTACAAATCGATGTCCCGGGTGCAAAACACCAGAGGCGGACTTCTTACATATGGTATGGTCCTGCCCGGTCATAAACCCCTATTGGAAGGAAATCTTAGCCAAACTGAAGGAAGCTACAGGGTAGGAGATACCCAAAGAGACACGTACAGTACTGTTAGGCCTACTACCTACCCCCAAGAATAAAAAACTAAGCAGGAAATTTGTAATGCTGGGACTTGTACTTGCAAAACGTCGAATCGCCATATCCTGGAGGAGTTCCGCCCCACCACGCATAACGATGTGGCTGAGAGACGCAGGCGAATGGGCAACTGCAGAAGCAGTGCGAATGAAACCGGTCAGACATGACGAAAAACTGGAGGACGATTTGCAAGCGTGGGCGACAATGTTAATGGACATGAAAGATATACAACCAACTACGTCACCCTCTGACACGGACACTGCCAGTTAGGATCATCCTGCAGACGGTAGAAAAGATTTGAATGGCAGTGGGATAGGACATGTGAAGGCACACGATAGGCAAATGACGGTGCCAGGAGAGATGTGACGCTAGCACCATGGCATGGATGTGGGTTCGGAAGGGAGGGTTAGTTAAAGGAGGGGGAGAGGGAAGGGGGGGAGGGGGAGAGGGAGGGGGATGAAAACAAAAAGGTATTTTTTTGGCAATAGAAGTATTGTTCCTCATTAGTACAATCTGTATGTTAACAACGGTAATGAAGTAACAACTGTCTGTTGAGGACTGGGATGAGGAGGGAGAATGTTTACATAAATTCCTGTGGTCTTCAATATGTATACATACTTGATAATGTCTTATATACTTGTACAAAATGCAAATAAAGATATTAAACGATATAAAAACGTTCCTTTCTGCAGCATAGTATCTTGACAAGGACCCCATGCTTGACTAGAGTAGCAGGCAGTACCATAATTAAGAATGACTAGTTAGGAAAAAAACTGCTAACGAAGGTGGTGATGTTGAGAACACTGCTTTGGAATCACATTCTGTGGATGTGGAATATATTTTGCAACAAATCAAATAATGAATGCAGGCCAAAGAAGTACAATCAGACTGAGGCTAGTATATTCCTAGGTGTTTTTTTGTTTTTTTTAACTACCATAAGCATTCAGTATTCTTGAACTGGGAAAAGATATATTTGGTCTTAATGGAAACGCAGGAAAAAAAATGATGGAAGATTCAGACACTGAAGGATATTGAAGAAATGAAACGAAGGGCACAATGACCACTGACCAAAGCTAAGCATCAAGTGTTATGGCTGCATATGAAACGTTGCTTGGGATGAGGGTAATTGGCATGAAGTTTATGATGGAGATGATGCTGTGCTAGTAGCTGAGAAACACATATTGTGTTTTGGAACAGAAGTGTCTGAGAAACATGGTCATCCTTGCCTAAAGGACAAGCAGTGATTGAAGGTGTGGTCCCATTTGATGGTGATGCAGAGGCAATGCTGACTGTCATTTCTACACGAGTAGTAAACAAATTTGTAGAGGATGCAGATGATGAGCAGTGAAAGTGATCTCCAAGTCGGACAGGGTCTGCCCACTTTACGTTACTGCGAGCTGCTGGCTAGGATGAAGGGGAATAATGGGAGTGAGAAATCTGAACGCATAGCTTAATCTGAGAGATAGTGAAACAGGATTGTGTGGGTTGACTTAGACTATCTAAGGTGACAGGCAAAAAATGTTTAATCATTATTAAAAAGTGTTCTGTAATCCTCCAATCTGATAGCAAGATTTTATAAGCATATCTGAACTAGAGCCCATGTTGAGTATGTATTTTACATGTGTAAATATGGGCACATTCAATACAGACCAAAAGGTATTCTTCTGCAAAGTTTTAATCTAAACATACATCACAAGAACAATGTCTAAGAATGCATTAACAAAGAGAAGATTTGTAGCAATAACACAGCAAATAGAAGTTATTTCAGAAAATGGTGTCCTTTAAAAATATGAAGCCACTCCAGACTGAGGCCAACATTTATTTATACAAATGCAGATGAATGGCTTAAAAACAAAACAAATGCTGCACATGAACTTCCATTTGATGACATATGTAATGGGTGAGAGCCTAGAGATACTTCCAGTGATGCCATGTAACTAAGCTAGAGAAGCTCTTAACTTACCCTTTGAAAGTCTAGATTTGGTTCAGGATAAGCAATAGGTCCCAACTGCCCCTTCGGCCCTAAATCAGGACTGCTGCACCAAGTCTGGATGAGTGTACTCCAACACTTAGGCTACAAAAGAAGCATAAAAAACATAAACCAAAAAACAATTAGTAGGCATGTCTTACTGCATCTAGCTGTTCAATGTGTGGCTGAGCAGCAACTTTGGGTTTCTCAGAAGCTAGATCTTATGTTAACAATTTAAGCGTTTTATAATAAAGGATTGGAATCAAACACCTTCTGGGAAGATGGTTATTTATGAATACCAAACAGGATACTGAGTTGCTGTCATTAAGCAAATACAAGTACAGGACTTCATGGTCGTAGAGGAAACTATTCTTGCCCCTCTTAAGCCCGCCTCCCTATGAACCTGTTGCAATTTCATTTTTTCCACTAAATTTAAGTCACTTATTACAGTTACACTGTCTTTTTCTTTTTTAGATCCGACCTCACAGTACAGCTAGAGGTCTTTGAGACTGACTGTTTCCAATAAAAAGAGTGGGGTTTGGGCTAGTGCCATTCAGCCATGAGCTTTGCTAATCATACGTTTAATCAGCCCTAGAATATACATCTCTCGCCTGCTATTGGCGGTTTAATGCATCAGGTCTGCTTCCTAGCACATCCTCCTTTTGCAATGGACCAAGGATTATTTTACATCTGAAAATCACAGTCCATTACAAACGCAGTGTCACATTCAATTGCCATTTCTCACACACCCATTTTTAAAACACAGCAATCCTTTGTTGCATTTTTTCATTATAGCAGGTATTTAAAAAAAAAAAAGTTCTTGTGACAACTTGAACGTAAGCCTGACCTAAGATGGCCGCTTCGACTGTGTTGTTCCTTTGTGCTTCGGAATAGCCTGGACACACAATGACTTGCAAGATCAACAAATGCCGCAATTGCCATATTGGGCACAGGCTGTCCTGTTTAAAAGGAAAAATGTTCTACTGTTGTCCATCATACAGCAGTATGTACTGGTATGAGCATTAAGCACTGAATCTTCGGAATGCAGTATTCTTGAGCCACGCAGCACTTGCTGCTGGAACCAGAAGAGGCGGGTCAGGCAGGAACAGGAAGCAGCACCTCTTTGGTCTGTCTAACAATGCAGTGTTTTGCTACCGGTTTCCCACACATACCCCACCTTTCAGACCGGCTCTTTTACTCCTTCTCACTCATACTGTCCGTTGCGCACCCTTCATAGTGTTCAACATCTCCCCACCCACGTTCTCAGTTGTTGCTGTCCTTTCCAACATTAATTCCACTCCTGTTACACTAATCAAATCCTCTTCAAATTATTCATGCATATCTCACACCCTGAAAAATCTGTTCTAGTCCAGCCCCTTCTCTGTCCTGATCACGTTATGGAGCTTGGTCCCCAATCAATCGATCCCTGTCCATCTCCCATCGCGATCCCCTTCCCAACTATCCATCAAACCACTGTTCCAGTGTTTGTTCCTCACTTCTGCCCCTTACGCATTGCCTAGTTTTCCTCTGAGACTCGGTCCTCCCCACTCCTGATACCCATCTGTGCCAGTCCCTCTGCTGCCCAATCATGGTGCTTACCCACTAGCCCAATCTATTATTTTATCTTTCTAACCATGGTGCCCACCCCCATCCTTCTGTCATGGTGTTCTATGCTCTACCAGTGCTCTGTTCCATAACCTCCACATCAGTCGCCCCATATTTGGGCAGGGCCATCTATGTGTACCTCCCACTGCTGCCCACTGTGCTAAACCAGTGCTGAGTGCGTTAGAAAACTTGCTGTAGCGGCCTGTGCTGTGTGCGTGTGTGTTTCTTGCACTGCTGTGGTAATAGCTGTAACTATGCTGTGTCGGCAAATGTAGAATGGTTTCTTCTTGTGGAACGGCTTCATCCCAGAATTATTACAAATTATAAAAACTTTAACTTTGGAGGTAGATGGGATTGCTCCTTTAGGAGGTTTCCCGACATATGGTAGGTTGTTCAGCTACATATAATCGAAGGCCATAGTTTGGTGTGACTAAATTCTCACAAGCTCATCCTCTACACCGTTCGTCAAAATGTTACACAAATCAATAACTTCTGATTATCTTCTTCTATTGAATTAACATACTGTTCTCTGCATTAACCTGCAGTTTGGAGTTCTTCCCCAAATCTTTTGGCATTTTTAATACTTAGTGGCAATATATATTTGTGTGGATTTCTTACAGCATGGGAATTTATTCAAACAAGCACTAGCAAAGCCAATACGCCTGACTTTAATGAGACAACGCTTGCAAACACCATTAGTCATTATAGGAAGCTGGGTCTTTATATGATATACCAAATAGAGATATTGTGCAGAGTACAGATATTCCTTTACTAGTGGACAGGGGCTTGCCAAAGTGCTCTTCTAGGGGGTAGTTTGGTAGAGCAGCCTTAGTCATATCAGAGAGGAGTGTTGGACATCTGCAAAATACACAAACACAGCCAATAAATGATGCGCCAAACTCAATAAGGAGATCCACTAATGCTAGGGGACGTGGGGACACCGGTGGTCCTCTCTCCTCTCCTGGGTGGCTGGGTGCAGAGGGTCTTTGAGGTGTCGGATTTCTTCGTCCGGGAGCACTTGCGGTTGAGGGGGCCTGTACACACAGGTTGCAGGCGGCGTCAAGGAGTTCACCAGGGGCAAAACCAAAGTGGACTATCTCCTGAGGGCTTGGGGACCACGTTCACACTGTTGGCCCACTTCGACTCGGGCTGGGGGGCTTGGGTGCAGTGGTGCTTGGGGGGGCGTCTGGTTCTGGAGGGTCTGGAGTCCTCGGGGTTCTTTTTGGGGTGCCAGCAGGATGCAGGGGGAACAGCCCTGCCGCTCCACAGGAGTCCCAGTATCTTTATTGAAGGCAGGCAGTCCTCCCAGGCTTTGAGAGGCACGACAGCCTGCAGAATTAGAAATTTGGTGCAATTAGACGGGAACAGCAGACAGGCGGGCAAGGGCTGGGGCCAGTTCAGTTGCTCCTTCTTCGGTCTTTGCTTTTGCAGCTCTTCAGTATCCTTCTTCATAGGTCAGCAAGATCTGCTTTTCTGGTGCCAGGGGCTCCCCTAAATACTGAGTTTAGGGGCGTTCGCCTCCATTTAAGGTAGCCCACCTTAGGGGGTGGTACTAGCCTGGAGGTGGACACGCCTATCTGACTAGCTAATTTTCTCGCCTGTCCAGGTGCCAAAGGACTATGGACAAAGGGTGGCGGCATCCTCTCCTGTGAGGTAAGCCAGATTTGCATACCAAAGGCGGTGGGCTCTTTGAAATTGCCCTGCCTTGGAATGCTAGTCTGCAGGTCATCCTGTGGGAGAGGGTGTTAACACCCTCTGCCCAAGCAGGCTTGGTTTCTGACCTCCTGAGAGCAAAGGGCCTCACCCTTGGGGGTCAGAAACTCGTCTCTGGTGGCAGGCTGGCTAAGACCAGTCCATGAACACCCCAGTAGTTGGTAGGTTTTCAGGGGGCACCTCTAAGGTGTCCTCTGGGTGCATGTATTAATAAATCCAACACTGGAATCAGTGTGTGTTTATAAATACGAGATATTTGATACCAAACATCTCTGTTTTCAGTGAAGCCCTCATATAACTGGGCAACTCGTTTTCACAAGTGTCCAGCACATGTTTTTAAAATGGCTTCCCTGATCACGTGTACTGGCAGCAATGAAATTGACCAGCAAAGGGGCATATCTGCTCAAGCAGATATGCCCACACATGTAGTATAGTGCACCCTTTCTTAGGGCTGTAAGGCCTGCTGTAGGGGTGACTTACCTATACTGCATGTAGTGTCTGCAGGCATGGCATACAGGGATGTATGCCATGTTCAGTTTTCCCTTTTGTATGCACCGAAACATGCAGCCTGCAGTGGCAGTCTGTATGTGTTTGGTGAGAGGTCCTTAGGGGGCACAATTTGTGCTGCAGCCGTTAAGGACCTTTTTAAGCCTCCTTGCCCTAGGTACTAGGGGTACAATTTCCTTGGGACTTACAGGGAGTGCTAAAGGTATTGCTAATCGGAAGAACAATTGTGCAGCTTTGGGAAAGTGATCTGGCACTGGGGAACAGGTTAGCAGGAACCTAGTGCACTTCCAGTCACAATCACATCAAATACCAGGCAAAAAGTGGGCGGGGAGGCCATGTCAAAAAGGGGCACTTTCCCACACTCATGCCTTTATTTTAATTTCCTTTTGAGTTGAAGGGTTATGTCCCAGTAAGATACAGTGTGACAAAGGATAGGCACCCAAAGTATGCCATAATAATCTTGAGTTTGACTAATCCCATTGAAAATAGAAGAAAAAGTTACAATATGATTACTCAGCCTTAGATTAGGCTTTGGAAACCATCTTTCTGGGAGATACTCTCTCTACCTGCAGATTCCTCATCTCATTAATCCTCCCTGGTGCTAGAGTGGATCAGGTAATTTGAAATAGCTCTCCCACATCAGCAAGTGGCCCCTGGGCACCAACTCAACTTAAGTTCCAGTCTTTTTTCCATGTCCTTAAAAGGCAGTGGCAGGATGGAAGAGAGAAGCAGCAAACTATAGCAGAAAAGCAACCAACAACTAAACTACCACATACCAAACACACTTTAAAGCAAAGAGGTGGATGGGAATAGGGAGGAATCTGCAGGTAGACAGAACATCAGCAGAAAGATTGTTTTTAAAAGTAAGCCACTTTTTCTTCTGATGAATATTTCTCCATGCATATTCCTAATTTTATGAATCAATACCAAAGTAGTACACTACAGAGGCTGATAGAAGCAGTGAACACAAAAAGCCAAACTAGAGGCCTGGCACACCTGAACAATAACCTAACACTAATTACAGCTATTAAGATCAGAACAACCCTGGCCCTAGCTTATTAGTCGACAGGTGTGGACCAATGTGCTCCACTGTACTACAACACAGCAAGAGTAGAAAATTCACATCACTAAGGCCAACAAGCCCAGTATAACACCCAGACAGAGGTACCAAGAAGCCCATAAGGGTCCCAACAGTGCAAGGGGCCGCAGGGCAAGGATACCATCACACCTACCTCAAAAAGCACAAAACAAGTCACAACAGTACCCAGATAGCACATGCCACTGCAGCTGAACAAAGTCGATAAGGCGTAAAGCAAGAAAAACAAACTGCATCATAAAGTGCGGCCCAGCAGTTGGGAGATAAAAAGGACAGACACAAAGCATTTCCGAAAAGCAAGTAACAGGGTGTCAGCAATTACACGGTCTTCAAGGCAACATCATAACCCCAACACCACGGACAGGGTGAGATTTCAAAAGCCAGGCACCCAGCAGCTCAGAAAAAGGAGTAAACCATGAACCGGTGGACAAGAAGAGCCAATCCAAGCGAAAGCGCGGCCAACTGTGAACAACCAAAGACCAGCCAAACACATTCGAATGGCAGAGGAGACGCACATAAATAATGTTGAGCGAAGGTGATAGGAACAAGGCCAACAAAGCAAACACTTTGATCAACTGGAGGGAGCAGAAAGACAAACCAAAAATGCACCATGTCTACTTCCAGTGTGGCTTGGCATTCAAATCCAAAAGCAAAGGAGGGAGGGAAGCATCCAACCCAGACTGAATCCACAAGCATATGCCCTAAAGCCAACGCTGAAACCAAACAAACTGACAAAGACACCTATGGCTTTACAGATTAATTGAGGTAAAACTGACATTGATGAGACCAGCAAGGCCGACTGATGAGGGGGGTAAGAGCCACCAGTGAGGAAAAGGTCAAAAGATATGAAGACACTTTGCGGCTCGTAGGCGCACCAGAGGAGGCTGAAGAAGGGATGAACATTGCTGGCAATGCCAAAGTGAATGCCGTTGCATGAGTAGAATCAGGGCTTGGAGCAAGGGAATGTGGGAAAACCATGCAGCAGCAGTAGGCACAAAGTCTGAACAATGTGGGAAGCAGAATCGGGCCTCTAATCAATTAATGATAAGCTAAATGAAATGATGACACTAAGGTCGAAGTCATGGGGCCTCCAACAAAAGAGACCTTCCCTTGAAACAGAACAGGTGCCAGCAGGGGAACACTCAAACTGTTAGAGGCGAAAAGATCACTAGCGATAAGACCTGACCATGCAGCAATTTTCATGGAATCACTCGGGAAGCTGGACTTGGAACTCAACATAGAAGGGTGAGTGAACTCCTTGGTTTGCACTGTCTGTCCTTTGAAGACACCCCAGACCATCAGCAGAGGAAGGCTAAAATGAGACCAGTTCATGTAGGAAGTCCATAAAAAGATGGAGGTGCAAACGTGGTGCCTAAAGATCGACTGTTGCCACTGCAAATAAAGAAAATCAAGGAGAGCACCCTAGATCTGCGTAGAAGGGCTTGGGAAATAAACATCTAACATCAGTTGTCCAGTTGGTACCTTATATTGGACTGTGATGTAATGACCGAAGAGTGAACGTAGTTGAGACGGAGCCAAGGGGCCACCTGTGGGATCCAGAGCTATTTCAAGTTTCCAGATCCAGTCTGGCACCTGTGAGATTTCATGAGCTGAGGAACCTGTAGGTAGAAATATCCATCAGGACTGAGCATGGGGGTCTGATCTGAGGAATTGCTTGAGGTGACCATAGTTTGGAAACACTATACCCAGCTACATAGCATTCAGTAACAATCAACTGGCTACACTGTACAAAACAGCCAACACTGTGTAATTATTGTATCTTCACAGACAAGTAGGGGTGATATTGCCCTACATCCTAGCTTCAGGGAAGACATAGGACCATAACACCGCTTTTAGGTCTTAATCTTGTAGAAGTGAGCATTACTATTAAATATTCATTACTAAGCAAATTATTAACACATGGTCATCACCGGCATTAAAACATTAGAACCACTATCAAAAAAAGCACATACAGGCAGGAAACTGAAGAGCCACAACAAGAACAATTTGGACTGGCGTCCAAGATGAGGAGCAACCACATGATGAAGTAGATCGCCTTGAGTCAGTGAGACGCTGCATTGTTTTTAGGCCAAATAAAAGCCAAAATGACCACCTCATTAGTATATTACAGGCATAATTTTAATCATTCTCTCTTGCAATGGGATGTATAGGTTTACAGGATCCATACTATCTACAATCCCACGCTCACTCCTGAAAAAAATCGCAGCCACGTTGCTTCAAATAGCCCCGAAGACCAAAAAAAGCCAACAGCACAAACATCAAGCGGTTTTCAGCGCACGCTTTGTAAAGTGTGATGCTTGTAGTTGTGGGGCGTCCACAATTTAAGGAAACCTAGCACCACACTACAGTACTGAAATAGTAAACTGCCATGCGGGTCTTCCACGGGGTCACTATCTGTGATTTTCAATATTTTCCTACCAAAAAATTCTACAAAATGAGACATTTAAACAACGTCTTAAATGCCACAAAAATATTAACAGAAATCCAAAGGCAACCACAAATATCATACCACCACACAATCCTAAATGCCTCCTCTAGCTATACAAATGTCAAACCCTAAATTGTCCATACTAATTGCGGACAAGACTGGTATCAGACGTATAGCTTAACTTAGGTCATAGTATGAGGAAGGCCAGAAATGCAGTTATGTCATGCATGATCTAAAATAATAAATGTTTTCCCCATCCAATAAGGGAGTTGCTCCTTGTTTCCTGAGCGGGAAAATTCAGCACCTAGGAAAACTTAGAAAAACAAGGTATTTCTGAAAATTCAACAGGCAGGTAATCATGGTTGAGGTGATGTACACTGAATCCAGCAAAGTATTCCTACCCAGGCAGCAGCTGCAAGTACACAGTACTAACCACAGTGGCTCATGAAGGCAGTTTAATGCCCAGTCCTTCAGATTTGTGAAATGAGGAGGTCGACAGGCAATGACACAGGTATTTTTTTTTTTTTTAATTAACAGCCTGAAGTAATTATACCCAGAGAGAGCTATCAGGAAAGAAGGAGGAGTGTAAATCGAGTCAAATAATAAGCCTGCAATTATTATGTCAGCAGAATGGCTCACTGAGCTCAACGGTGGCCACTGGGAAAGGAAAATGTTACTTGCCCTGTAAGCATCTGTTTGTGGCATGTAGTGCTGCAGATTCACATACTGTGCATACTCCAGGAATCTAGTGTTGGGCTCGGATGTGTGCAAGCCATTTTTTTTCTAAGAATTCTTCTCGAGTCACGAAGTAGTGTGACTCCACCTCGTGCTTGCAATGCGCATGGTTTATATATTTTAATCTGGGACCTCCTCGACAGCGCCACCCCTGACATAGCGTTCTTCACCGAAACATGGACCAACACCACCTCAGGACCAGATATTGCCATCGCCATTCCCCAAGGATACAAGATCTCCAGGAAGGACCGCCCCACCCGCCCGGGAGGAGGAATCGCCATCGTCCACAAATCCACCCTCCGCCTGATCACATTCCCCGACGAGCCCACAGACCTGATGGAGCACCTTCACTTCAAGATACTGGCCAGCCCTACCACCACCCTCCGAGGAACCCTCATCAACCGTCCCCCTGGACCCAGCGGACTTTTCGCCAACTCCATCACGGACATCATCTCCCCGCATGCCATCGCGTCCACCAACTACACCCTACTGGGAGACCTCAACTTCCACCTCGACAACCAACTGGACCCCAGCACCACATCCCTCCTGGACAACCTCCACAACATTGGACTCCGCCAGATCGTGACTGAACCCACGCACTCAGCAGGACACACCCTCGACCCCCTCTTCACAACAGGAAACTCCATCACCTTCAGCCACACCACCGAACTCCCATGGACTGACCATCGATGCGTCCACTTCACCTTCAGAACACCCACCATCCACAGACACCAGCACCTGCTCCCACGAAGAAACTGGACCAGAATCCCCGACGACCAGCTAACCTCATCACTCAGCAACTCCATCGCGGAAAACGACGACCCCAACACCGCAGCCCGAACCCTGCACAGATGGATCTCCGACAGCGCCAATACCATAGCCCCCCTCAAGAAAAACAACAACACCCATGCCAAGAAAGCCAGATGGTTTACCACCGAACTTCCAGAGTCCAGACGCACTTGCCGCCGCCTCGAAAAGGCCTGGAGGAACACCAAATCCACAGAAGCCCACAACAACTTCAGAGCCGCCACCAACGCCCGCCACCAACGCCCACCACCAACTCATCCGAAAAACGAGGAAAAAAGCTATTGAAGACAGAATCTCCACTCACGCACACAACAGCAAAGAACTCTTCAACATCATCAAGGAGTTCGCCCAACCCACCAGCGAGTCCACCAACATCCCTCCCTCACAAGACCTCTGCGACAAACTCAGCACCTTTTTCCACCACAAAATCAAGAGCATCTACGACGAAGACAACCAACACACTGAACCATCACCAACCACCCCCGACACCCTGAAGCCAGCGATCGACAACTGGACAGCCCTCCCCACCGAAGACGAAGTCAATCCACTACGGGGCCCCCACCACATTTTCGACAGAGCCGCCGACACCATCGAACCCATGCTCTGCCACACCATCAACCGCTCCCTGGCAACCGCCTCGTTCCCAGACGACTGGAAACGCGCAGAGGTCAACCCCCTCCTGAAGAAACCCTCGACGGACCCCACCGACCTCAAAAACTACAGACCCATCTCCCTGCTCCCGTTCCCAGCGAAAGTCATCGAGAAAGCCATCAACAGCCAACTTGCCACATTCATCGAAGAGCACAACATCCTCGACTCCTCCCAATCCGGCTTCAGAAAAAACCACAGTACGGAAACCGCCCTCCTCGCCGCAACAGACAACATACGCACCCTACTGGACAAAGGAGAAACAGCAGCCCTCATCCTCCTCGACCTCTCAGCGGCGTTCGACACAGTCTCTCACAGCACCCTAATACGCAGACTCCATGACGCAGGGATCCAAGACAAGGCCCTCGACTGGATCCGCTCCTTCCTCTCCGGCAGAACACAGCGGGTTAGACTCAACCCCCTTTCCTCTCGGACCCTACACCAACCACCTGCGGAGTCCCCCAGGGGTCCTCCCTCAGCCCTACGCTCTTCAACGTCTACATGGCTCCGCTCACCCCCATCGTCAGAACCTACGGACTCAACATTGTGTCATACGCAGACGACACCAAACTCCTCCTCTCCCTATCCACCGAACCCAATACCGCCAGACACAACTTTCGAGAAGGCATGGAAGCCGTCGCCAAATGGATGAAAAACAGCTGCCTACAACTAAACACCAACAAAACAGAAGTACTCATCATGGGCCCAAACCCTGACGCCTGGAACGACACCTGGTGGCCCCCCGCCCTCGGAAGCCCGCCCACCCCCACAGACCACGCACGCAACATGGGAATCATCCTGGACTCCGAGCTCAAAATGGACCGCCAGATCGACTCCGTCTCGTCCTCCTGATTCCACACCACCGCCTCCTACGTAAGACCTTCAAATGGATCCCCCTTGAACACAGAAAGACCGTCACTCACGCCCTGGTCACCAGCAGACTCGACTACGGCAACGTACTCTACGCCGGAATAAACAAAAACCTCACCCGCAAGCTACAGAACATCCAGAACGCCGCCGCAAGACTGGTCCTCGACCTGCCAAGACACTGCCACATCTCCCAGCACCTGCGCACACTCCACTGGCTCCCCATCGAAGCTAGAGTCACCTTCAAGATGCTCACCCACGCTCACTAGGCCCTCCACGACACCGGACCAGCATACCTGAACAGCCGACTCAAATTCCACGCACCCCAGAGGACCCTACGATCAGCCCAGCTCTCCTACGCCGTGGTCCCCCGCACCAGAAAGACCAGATCGGGAGGCCGCTCCTTCACCTTCCTCGCGGCCAGAGCCTGGAACGCCCTTCGGCTCCACCTCAGACAGACATCGCTCCCCATCTTCGCAAGAAACCTCAAAACCTGGCTCTTCACCAGACTCCCCCCCCTTGATGGACTGGAACCTGCTAACCCCCCCCCTCCACTCCCCCCAGCGCCTTGAGACCCTTACGGGTGAGTAGTCGCGCTTAACAAACGCCTTATTGATTGATTCAGAGATTCAAACAAGACACAATTGATAAAAGCAAATCAGCTTTGGGGAAAGGTAGCTGTTCTACAGGACAAGCTTCCTTTAATCCATGTACCACACGCCATGGCCCACAGAAGTGAAGATGTATGCTAAAGACAGCAACCCTCTACAAAGTTGTTGCACGGCATAGCAGCGCTCAGAAAGGAATACCAGCATGTGGTGGGAAAAAAAAAAAAGAAGATTCATGCTTAAGGGAACTTTGCAGCTCGCGCAGCTGCAAAGACAGCAGCACAAACCTTTATTGTATCTGCTGTAACTCAATGTCAAATAAAGATCGATGTAGACATTATGACGGCAATACAGGCAACAATAAATAATGAAAGAGCTACTGCACAGCAATGATACTCGTGGAGTAAGCTACCAAAGAATGCAAAAAGAGACATACAGCGTACAAAGTGCCGCTTGTCAACAAATAAAGCATTCAACCGCAGTCGCACCAGCACTTGCTCCCCTCATGATAGACGACAAACCGTTCAGTGTCATGTACCTAGGTCTCATCCGTCCACTACCGACAGTCAATCACTATAATTATATATTGGTTGCGGTCGATTCCTGCTTTAGATTCCTTTGGGTATGGTTACAAAAGACTGCCATACCAGAGCATTCATAAAAGACTTCCAGTGTCTCGTAGGAATGGGAGCATTTCATACATTTTCATTCAGACAAATGGTCCTGCATTCACCACTATGTGTTTTTTAATGCTATGTTTGCTCCGGAAGTACGACTGCTATATTTGCATCCTTTCCTTCTGGAATCAAAAGGCACAATCAAGTGAGCCAATGGTACGGTTAAGCAAGCCTAGAATGCTAAGGTTTTGGATATAGGAATGATATAGTTCCATAATCCCTGTATAGAGCCCTGAGAGCTCTCAATAACTTAGGTAGAGGAGTATTACTAAGTAAGTAACCTTTATTGTATGTGGTTAATTAAAACCGTTACAATATACATTGTAAATAAAAACTAAATTCTATAAAAATCAGTCGATATGCTAAGACGTTAGTAAAACAAGTTATTAGATGCATAATAATAATTACATAAAAGTAGTGGGTCCCGTGACAGCCGTCTCAATCTAGTTCATTTCGGTTTGCGTGCTCCTTCATTCCAGGAAGACGGAAGGGGCCATTTCTATGGAGGCTCTATGCAGTTTGTTTTCTGCGAGGGTTAGAAATTTTACCAGCTTGCAGCTTAGCTGGGGGTCGTCTGGTTTAAAGCATGCTATCACTGCTTGTCTTCACGTACGGATCCCACGCAGGTTAAACTGTGGTTTGAGCAGCAGAGACCTTTCCTCTTTCAAGTAAGTGAGGGTACATATCAAGTGTGCCATATCCTCGATTCCTTGCTACACAGGCGACAGCTCATTGAGGTTTTACCCCTCAGCCATGGTGGGAGATGCAGGATAGCTGCAAGTTTTCCCAGCAGGTGTTTAAGGAACTTTTTCTTTCGTGTTCCTCGGATATCCCATGCTGAAATATATTTGTGGGCTGAGTTTTTTGTAGCCGTTGACTGTCATCCAAGCGTGGCTTTTTCTTATAAAGGCGGCATTGCCTTCTATTAAAGAGAGGCTCCTAGGGGCCCTTTGCACTGCTTTTTTAAAGACTGCATAGGTGGTTGGAGTGTCCCAGAGCTGGGAGAGACCTTTAGTTGTCAGACTGTATTTTAAAAGATTTCTGGCGGTTGATGTCATTTGGTGCTGTAGTTCTTTCCAAAGTAGGTAATTTAAAGTGTTTGCGGGGGCATTCCTGATTTTGTGCCAACAGTTTATATAAGCCTCCTGCCTTGCTAGGTGTTGTTTGGTGAGCCCAAATTCCAGTCTAATCTGAGAATGTAGGAAGCTGGCTCTGTATATACTATACCAAAGTAATGTATAGTGTGCACAGATTCCAGTGGATCCCCAAAGGCTTACAGAGGTAAAAGTAGATAATACCTTACTCTCTATTTGTGGTAGTGTAGGTGAGCAGTAAGGCTTTATCAGAGGGCAGTGTTAAGCATTTATTGTACACACTCAGGCAAGAAATTATGTCACACACTCAAAGACTGAACTCAGACCAATTGTTTGTATCAAAAATATTTCTTTTGTTGTATTTTATTTTTAGAACCAAGCAGGACTTGGTACAGGTAAATATGATTGTACTTTTCAAGACAGATTGTTCAAAAGCAAGCAGGATATGACTTTTCTTACAGGGTTGTAAGAAAGTGCAACTACAGTTGTAATTACTTTTAGATTACTTTTTAGATTACTTTCAGTATTCCTTTTTCTACTCAGTGTGATATGCCAGATATCACACTGGGACATTTCCTGGATAAAAGGTATGTAAAACAGTTTATCAAAACAAGGTTTCTTAGGTTTCCATACAAAACGCCCTGAATACAAGTTTTTCAGAGGAAAACAGTCACTGCAATCCTATGGAGAAAAATTGGGTTATCGTTCTGCAGATACACAAATGGTCTTGGGGGTTGAGTTTCTGGGGTTAGACCAAGGATTCCCCCTGGGTCAAGGATGTACTCAAAAAGCATCCTCAGCGGCACTAGGGCGGCCGGATGCCGAGTGCTAAGGCCCAATGTTAGCCTATGGGGCTAGGGGACAGTCGGCTGGTGGCTGCTTAGGAGCAGGCCACAAGGTTGAGGGAGCAAAGCTCCTAGAGGTGAGCTCAGGGCAAAGGGGGATCCAAGTTGGCACACAAGGTGCACCCACAGGGGCGGCCTGGTGCCCTGTTGCTTTCAATGGGAGGTGACGGTTTTGGATTTTTGGCTGCAGGCTCGGTCAAGGAAGTCTTCCAGGAGGAACCAACAGCTGGGCAGGTAAGTTGGAGGGCTCAGGGACATAGGTGCACCTCAGGTCCTCTTCTCCAGGGCGCAGGGCGGCTGGATGCAGGGGTGTCTTCTGAGGTCGGATTTCACCTCACCGGGCCATTCGCGGTTTGGGTTGTCTCCCTGAAGACACGGTGGGCTTGGACTCTGGAGCGCTGGGGGACCTCGCTGGCCACTCGGACTCGGGCCGTAGGCGACGGGTACAGTGGTGGTTCCAGGCGTCGAGTTTCTTTGTCTTCAGTAGGCTCTGAGTCTTTCTTTGGAGCTGCTGTTCACAGGAGATCAGGTCTTTGTTGAAGGCAGTCAGTCCTCCCAGGGGTTCTGGAGGACGCTGGCTGCAGGACAAGGCCACTTTTGGCGCAGGATCTCTGGAAACTGCAGAAGGGCCGATAGGGCTGGGGCCACGTCAGTTTCTCTCTGCTGTCTTCTCTGCTGGGCGTCTTCTTTCGTCGGTTGCAGGAATCTCCTTCTGGGTTCAGGGCTGCCCCCTAAATACTGTATTTAGGGGGCATTCTAGGGGGTCTCAAGGTCAGTAGCCAATGGGCTACTGACCTTAGGGTGACTACACCCTTGGTGTGCTCACTCCACGTGTGGGAGTGGGCTCAATCCCTAACACTGATGGGAGAGTGCCTGCAAGATGGCAGGCACTGAAGAGTGGGCTTCACCTCGTCTCCCCCATCTGAGGGGTGGGGTTGGTACAGGTGGGCACACCTTCTGGGCTGTTCTAATTTTTCTCGCCGAAAAGGAGATGAGACAGAAAGGGGGCCTGCTCCTGATAGCAGGAGAGGCTGGGGGTCGTGTTGCTCTTCCTGACCTGGGGGAGGTGTGAACACCTCTGCCCAGGAAAGGCTTTTTTTCTGGGCTCAGGGAGCGAAGGCTCCCACCCCAGGGGTCCAGAAACTTGTCTCGTGGTGGCAGGCTGGGATTTACCAGTCAGGGACCCACCAGAGGCTGGTTGTTTTTCAGGGGGCATCTCTGAGATACCCTCTGAGTGCATTGTATAATAAATCACACACTGGCATCAGTGTGGGTTTATTATGCTGAGAAGTTTGCTACCAAACTTGCCAGAATTCATTAAAGCCATTATGGTGCTGTGGAGTTCGTAGTGACAAACTCCCAGACCATTAACTCTTTATGGCTTTATTGCACTTACAATGTCTAAGAATGGACTTCGACATTGTAGGGGTACAGGGCTCATGCAACTGTACCCTCACCAGCGGTATAGCGCACCCAGCTAGAGGGGTGTCTTACCTATACCATAGGCAGTGGGTTGCAGGCATGGCACACTGGTATGTGTGCCATGTCAACTACTCACTTTTCTCTGCACCAAAACACGCAGCCTGCAATGGCAGTGTGTGTGTGAGGATACAGGACCTCTAAGGGTGGCACAATATGTGCTGCAGCCCTTAGAGGCCTTCCCTGGTCACATTGCCCTTGGTACCCATGGTACCTTTTAGAAGGGACTTGCATGTGGCCAGAGAGGTGCCAATTGGGGTACAAAGGTACAGTTTTGGGAAAGAACACAGTCCCTGAGAACCTGATTGGCAGGGACCTTCAAGTCAAAGTGCATCAGAAATCTGGCAATAAGGGGTTGGGGGGTGGGGGGGTTACTGTGAGAGTGTGCCCTGGGCTCCCGCCAATCAGGTACCCAGGGCCTATGTTCTTTCCCTAAAACTGCATTGAAGACCAAACCCAATTGCCACTCTCTGGCCACAGGTCAGCCCCTGGTAAATGGTACCACAGGTACCCAGGGCACTGTGACCAGGGAAGGCCTCTTAGGGCTGCAGCACTTATTGTGCCACCCTTGGAGGCCCTGTACCTTTACACTCACACACTGCCTTTGCAGGCTGCGTGTTTTGGTGCAGAACAAAGTGAAGAGTCGACATGGCACACATCCCTGTGTGCCATGCCTACAACCCAGTGCCTGGCATAGATCAGCCACCCCTCTAGCTGGGTGCACTATACCAGTGGCGAGGGTACAGGTGCAGGAGCCCTGTACCCATACAGTGTCTAAGCCAATTCTTAGACATTGTAAGTGCAGTAATGCCATTAAGAGTACATGGTGCTGGGAGTTGGTCATTACTAACTCCACAGTACCATAATGGCTTTACTGAAAACTTGGTATCAAACTTCTCAGCACATTAAACCCACACTGATGCCAGTGTGGGATTTAATGAAAAATGCACACAGAGGGCATCTTAGAGACGCCCCCTGAAAAAATGACCTAACACTAGTGTCCAGGCTGAGTGGCTGCTCCCCAGCTGCCACCACCAGACATGTTTCTGGACCCCTGGGTCGAGAGCCTGCTGCTCTCGGGGGCCTGAAACAATGCACATCCTGGGACGAGGTGCCAAGCCTCCTCCCCCAGGATGGGCAGGGTCCACAAAGGGGGACCTTCAAAGGCTTGCCACCTTTGTGAGCTTCCCCAGGCCTTTTGCTGCTTCCAGTAACTGGTCCCCACCGGTTCTGACCCCCACTTTGGGCGGGAGAACCGGCGGGAAAACAAAGTGAGGAAGGGAGGTGTGCCCACCTTTGCCAACCCCCCCCCCCACCGCAGGTGGGGAAGGCGAGGTGAAGCACAACTCTCAGTCCCCGCCATCTTGCAGATGAGGGGACCCAGCCAACCAGAGTGAGGCATATGCCCCCCTCCCACTGGAGGGTGGAATAATAGGGGGTGTACCCACCCCATGGAAGGGACCCATTGGTCCCAACCTTTTACTTACCTGTAACGCCCCTAAATCTAGTATTTAGGGGCACCTCTAAACCTTACCTCCTCAGACAAGCAACGACCAAGAAGAAAAGAAGGACCGAACAGCTGTGCCAAAGCTAAGAAAAGGACGCCCACTGACTTGGCCCCAGCCCTACTGGCCTGTCCCCACCTCGAACCTGCAGAAGCGAAACTCCGGTGTGTCCTGCAGCAAGCAACCTCAAGAACCTCGAGGACCTGCCCTGCCTTCCAAAGAAAAGACTTGGTCTCCGGGGAAAACCGGATTTGTTCACCAAGACACCAGCTCTGGCAAAATCCGCGAGTCTGCACCACTCAGCACCAGTCGCCCACGGCCAGAGTTTGAGTGGCCCAACACCACAAGGAGGTCTCCCGTCGATTCCGACCAGAGATCTGGTGATCTCTGACCTGCCTCGAATCTCCCAGCGAAGCCTGCTCCCTCTTTCTGGAGGATCCCCCGACCAGAGCTGGTAAGAGAAACCCGATGCCTAAAGACACCCCTGCACCCCAAGCCCCACGGCCTTGGGTGGCCCAACTGACGGTGTCCCAGCATCCCAACTTACCTCTCCAACCGGTGGTCACCTCCAGAAGATCTTCGTCCCCAAGCCTGCAGTCTTTGTTGAAACTGGAGAATCCCCATTGCAATCAACAAGGGCACCCAACGCCAAAACAGCACCCTGCATCCAGCCGTCCCTGCGGGTGTACTTTTGGGTGCTAACTCGGATCCCCCTTTGCCCTGAGTCTAACACCAGGAGCTTTGCTCCCACAACCCAGTGGCCTGCTCGTAAGCAGCCACCAACCAGAGGCCCCCTATTGGATAACAATGGGCCTCAGCACCCGGCCTCCTTAGTGCCGCTGAAGGTGTAACGAGAGTGCACCCTTGACCCTGGGGGAACCCTTGTTCTAACCCCAGAAACTCAACCCCATAGACCGATTACTTACCTGGTAACCCGTTAACTTCATTTCTCTCCATAGGAACCAATTGACTGTTTTCCCCTGTAAAATGTTCCAAGTGTGGAGTTGATTTGTATAGGAAACCTGAAAAGTTACAATTGTGCAAAACTGATTTACTTACCTTTTCTCTAGGAAATATCCCAGTGTGATATCTAGGCATATCACACTGAGTAGAAAAAGTAATCTAAAAAGTAATCTGAAAAGTAACTAAAAAGTAATCTGTACAGTAATTTTAATACCTTGACTTACCTGTATTTCAAACAACTGCATTTGAACTTGCATTCACTTGTAAACACTGCATAATATAGTGCAAAGCATTTTTCCAACTTACCTACACCAGGCTTGGCTTGGTTCTAGAAATAAAATAACTAAACAATATTTTTATAAAAACAAAATTGGTCTGAGTTCAGTCTTTGAGTGTGTGACATAATTTGCTGATTGAGTGTGTATAACAAATGCTTAAGACTACCCTCTGATACAGCCTTACTGCTCGCCCACACTACCACAAATAGAGAGCAAGGTATTATCTACTTTTACCTCTGCCTACCTTTGGGGTTCCACTGGACTCTGTGCACACTATACCTCATTTTGGTATAGTATATACAGAGCCAGCTTCCTACAGTTACTGCAACGGAAACCCACTTTCCTACAGAGCCGCAGAGGCGTAAATCGGTAAGTTGAACATAATTCTATAGGCTCTGATTACAGTGCTGACCAGGGTGGAGCAGTCTGTATTAGATTGTTGAAAAAAATGTGCTTGATGGTGAAAGTTTCCTGACAGGATGGTTTACAAGCCCATTGTAGTTCTGTAGCAGGTCATTTGCCGCCTGCAGTACTTCCCCTGTGTTTGCTAGTGAGGATTTAATTCTTTTGAGATTGATTGTATAGTTGGAGTGGGAACCCCCTGGTACGTGTTCAAATGCTGCTTCAATGGCCTGAAAGAGTACCTCCTGTGGTCGATGGTCACTGTCCCCGAGGGAGAAAGAGACCACGCTGTGGAAAAATGGAAGGGAGACCAGTGTGTAATCTAATGTAAAGCATGCTGTCTCAGAAGAGAATGACGCTGCTGGTGGGGAATCGTCAGGGAATCTGCCATTTAGTAGACTAAAGTTGATGTGCTCTAGGTCCTCCAGTAGGCACCTGGACGTCTTGCTTGCTCTGCCATGCAGGGTTCTCTTTTGTTCGGGAATGTTCCAGAGCGACGACTTTTGATCGGTCGAAGAACCCAGAAGATGTAGATTTAGGTCTCCTGAGAGGATGAGGTTTGAGGTGCCCTGTTTGCTTATAGTTGACAAGAGATGGTCCATCAGGTGCCTAGCGTCTTGGGTTTTTTGTTTAGGGTTTATGTAGGCATTAAAAATGATCACTTCCTCGTTTTTTCCTCTGATAAGGGAGGTCTTGATTGTGTTGACAGACGTTTAGGGAGAGGGAATTTCCTTTACAGTTGATATGCTTGTTGTTGACACGAAGGTTGCCAGCTCACCTGATAAATAGCCTCATTGCGCTTTTCTAACTGCGGGTGTGTGAAAGCACATAAACCCCGGTAGATGATGGGGTTCGCCCATCCAGGTTTCCTGCATCAGAACTATATCAAATGACTTCTAAGATCACTAATGTTCCATGAACAGAGGCGAAGGGTTGACTTGGTCTGCTGAAACCTCCCTTCCTGTTGCAGGTTTTGTCATTGGGTGTCAACAGGCCCGTTAATGTTCCTGTAAATCCGCTGATTTTCTGAGTACGTGGGAGGTTGCTGTGATAGGTGCCGGGGGTGGCTGAAGTGGTCGGTGTGTTCCTGCTCCCCAAGAGGCGATTGGCCCCATGCTCCCCTTAGGACTGAGTGAGTGATTCCTCTGCTGCTGTTTTTTTATTCTTCACGTTGACGAGCAGTGGATGGGGGAGTAACCTACGTTACGGTAAAGTGAAATGCTTATTCCCCATGACTTGAATGTCTCACTTTCATTTAGCACTTTGTTAGCAAGGAGGGGTGACCTCCATGTAGCTTTGGTGATTTCTCTTCCCAAATGTACTTCTGTCCTGATGAACTCCATTGAGGGCAAGTCGGTTGTTTTTATGTCTCTTAAGGCTGGGATTGTTGAGAGTAAGTGGGGAAGGTTGCCTCAGTTCAGGGTATCACAAATCCCTTTTGATTTGAACTCGGGTCTAAGGAGTATGGTGCAAGGCTTTGACTGCTGTCTAATTGGGCTTCCCCTTGGGTGAGCTTCACCCCTTTGGTGCCGGTCAAATATTTGCGGGTTTTGAACCCTGTCGTCGCGGTTATTCTGCGCCGTTGTTGTAAGGCAGCAATTTACCTGCTGTGGTCTAGTGCCTGCTGGCCGCCAGCAAGTTGGGCCTTCTGTGTCTTCACCTCCCTGCACTTGTTCCCTTGTGTTGTCAAGCAGGGATAAAGGCCCAGGGCTGGGTTCAGAGTTGACCACCGTCGCTGTGACCCGGCTCATGTAGTTTGTCTCTGGCAGCGTTGTGGCTGTGATGTTTGTGGCTTTGTCGGTTGTGGCTGCTGCCAGATGTCTGTAGGGCCTCTCCAGATGCAGTGCTTGCGCAGTTGTTGAACTAATTAGTTGTAGTACTTGTTGGTCTGAGAGACGTGTCCGTCTCCCACCGGGGATGATTTAAGCCTGCTCCTCTTATGCCACCTGTAAAACTTCCGCTTTTGAATTTGACGTGCCCAGAGTGAAGGCCCCACGGTGGTCGCTGTTGGTTGCATCAGCCTCCTGGCTAATGGAATCTTCATTGCCTGGTATTTGAGTAAGTAAACTAGGTTTAGTTTCCACCAGATTCCGCTGTGTGGGACAGAAGAGGGGATATACTGCAGCCAGACTGGCATTTGGTCTTTTGTAGCGACCTTTCCTTCTGAGTGGACGCCTTTGTTTGGCATTGTGGACTGGGACATTCCCAGGTTGCGACGCTGCGATTCCGGTGGCGGGGGATTCCCCAGATGTGCTGCCATTAGTTTCAGGGTGTGGGATTTTATTTGTAGCTTCCGCCCGGCTTGGCCTCGTGGATGACTGCTTTCAAGTTTAAGACCTCTTTGCTACCCGCAGACTCCTTTTTCAGATCATTGAGTAGATTGGACAGGATTGGTGGAAGGGACGATAGTTTGTCTACTATCGGTCCACAGCGGCAAAATTAAGTTTGCTTTCAGTTGGGCCCAATTTATTAGTGAGTTTTAGTTCCCCAGTTTTTCGTCGATCCCTCCTGCGTATAAGGTATTGAGGAGCGTCAGTTCTATATCCTCCTTGTCAGATTGATACTGTAGTGTTTCCACCGTCCGTTGCATGGTGTTTAGTGGGGAGTCCCACACGTAGGTGGGGCTGGGCTACTTGGGTGTGCCCTGCTGCTGGGACTCGCAGATGGGGTCACTTCGTCCAGTTGGATTGCGTTGGTTTGAGATCTGTGTGGGGGCCCACGTGGGGAGTCCATTGAGTAGGATGCCAACAGGTCGGCCCACTCCTGGGTGCACAGGTATGAAAGAACCCCCTGGTCGTCCTCCAAAGTCTCAGATGCCTCTGTTCCCCTGCGAATTTTAATATTCCCTTGACCCAGCGGCGTCAGCTTGGGTATTTTATAGTGGCCCTGGGGCGGGCTTAGGGATGGTGTGTACGATTGATTCCCTTGTGGTTCCTTCTTGCTAGGAGCCTGTGTGCGAGTGGGTTGGCTTTCAGAGTGGAATTCTGGGCTGTGTAGGTGGGGTCCGGATTGATGGGGCCGGCTAGCCTGGAATGGCACCTGCTCCTGGTTGTCTCTTACAGTTGAGGGGACCTGCGGATGGATGACTCTCTGGAAGGGAGGAGATGGAGTAAGTAAGGGGGGGAGGATGAGGCGTGTGAGCCTCTCCCTTGTGTTGGATCCCCGCTGAGCTTTGCAGGTTGCGGAAAACTTGTCGGTCTCCTCCACTTGCCCTTCCACTACTTGGGTTGATTGCACAAGTAGCGTGGGTTGGGGTAGTGTATGCGTAGGTTTGATAGGATCCTGCTGCTTGAAGAAAATATGGTGGAGCCCTGATCCTTGAGGAAGAAGAATTTTGAGTACACTTTGGGTTGTGAAAGGTGAGTAGAGAGCCTCTTCCCTTGGGCCTCCTCGTCTCCAGTATACTGGGGGGGGGGGGGGGAGGAGTAGAGAGGGGTGGGGGGTCCTGTGTCACTAAGCTGGGAAAGGCTGGTGGCATAGTCCGCTCGGTTTGGTCCACTTTGTTCATTTGGGCTTTCTTGCTGCGATTGGTGCCCCTTGTCCTTCCTGACTGCATTGTGCTGAACTAGCCTTGCTGCTGTTGTATTATAGAGAGTTGGTTCCAGTCAGTCCAGACGAAATGCGCTTTGGCACCGCCTCTCTCCCTCCTGGGAGATGGATGGGGAGGCTCCAGTCGGCTGTAGATCCTGGTTTTTTCTAATTTTTCCATGTCTTCTGGAGTTCGCCTTCACTTTTCTACCTTACACCTCACTTCACACCCCCTTGTCTGTAGCGTAGCACAGAAAGCGTATGAGCACTGAAGCGCAGGATAGCGGTTAGCTGTCCTTTCAGGCGGGGAAGAAGAATGAGCTGTCTTTCTGTAGTCTTCTGATGCTGTACCTTAACGGGACCTTAGCAGGGCCTGCAACAGAGTAGTGCAGTTGGTGCGAGTGGGGGCAGGTGATTGGGGCTCCTAGGTGCCCGCAAACGGCACCCAGCCTACCTGGGCCGCTTCTGCTGGCTCCCAAGGCACGCGCTTGGCGGCAGCCGAGTCTGGCTGTTGCACTCAACTTGCCCCTCCTTTCAGTGGCCTCTGTTTACAGGCTTGCAGATTTGTGCTCGCAGCGAAGGCTGGGGAGCGCTCTTCTAGATGTAGAACACGGTTGCCATATATCGCGGCAGCCGATATCAGCGTGATAACAGGGAGTGTTGGCGAGGGCACTTGTGGAAGACCATGTAAGCAGAGAGGCGGAGGGAGGCGAATGGGGATGGCCGCACGAATTCGCAGAATGCGGCAGTATGCGGCGTGTAGCGAGGGTGCAGTCAGGGCGCTGCAGTGAAGTGTTGGGATGTTGCGGTGCAGCGACGGGCCGGTTGGCTGTATAGTGATTACAGTGGGACCCCCGATCCCACTGCTTCACCGCATCTGCTTCACCTAGTCTCGCTTCCTGTCCTTCTCCGCTCTGCTCTTCCTCCGATCTCCAATCCCGGTCCAATCTGAACTCTGTGCTCTGCTCTCCGCGGGAAACAACACACCTTCATTCAGCCGTCACAGTCACCTCTTGCTTTTTTCACGGAGGACTGAATGCAGACACGAAATTACATGTACATCTGATGGTTGCCTGCAACTGGTCGTACAGGAGTATTAGGTTGCCGAACCCCATGCCAAAGGCTTTTCGGAGACCCAATGTATGTTTCTGATCTTGATCTCCCTGGGAGGTGGCAGTGTCGAAAGCGGATTCATCTGACCCAATTTCATGATTGGATTTGTTACAGAATATTCAAGAAATTGGAGAGTGTAGGAAGCTGGCTCTGTATATACTATACCAAAATGAGGTACAGTGTGTACAGAGTCCAGTGGAACCCCAAAGGTAGGCAGAGATAAAAGTAGATAGCACCTTACTCTCTATTTGTGGTAGTGTGGTCGAGCAGTAAGGCTTTATCAGAGGGTAGTGTTAAGCATTTGTTGTACGCACTCAATCAGCAAATGATGTCACACACTCAAAGACTGAACTCAGACCAATTTGTTTTGTATAAAAAATATTTAGTTATTTTATTTCTAGAACCAAGCCAAGCCTGGTGCTGGTAAGTGAAAATAATACTTTTCAAGGCAGGTTGAACAATACAAGCAAGCTGAATGAAAATGTCTTTGTTACAGGTTTGTAAATCTTTTCAATACAGTGGAAAGTACTATTAGATTACTTTTGATTACTGTACAGATTACTTTTTTCTACTCAGTGTGATATGCTTAGATATCACACTGGGACATTTCCTAGAGGTAAAAGGTAAGTAAAGCAGTTTTTAGTTATTTGCAGTTTATCAAGTTCTCATACAAAACCAACTCCACACACCAATTTTCAAGGAAAAACAGTCAATGTATTCCTAAGGAGAAAATGTGGTTATCGGTTAACAGGTAAGTACTTGGTTGTGGGAGTTGGTATTCTGGGGTAAGAACCAGGGTTCCCCAGGGTCAAGGATGCACTCTCAAAGCACCCTCAGCGGCACAAGGGTGGCCAGGTGCAGAGTGCTGAGGCCCAATGCTATCCAATGGGGGGTAGGGGGCCGCCGGTTGGTGGCTGCTCACGAGCAGGCCACGAAGTTGTGAGAGCAAAGCGCCTGGTGTTAGGCTCAGGGCAAAGGGGGATCAGAGTTAGCACCCAAAGTACACCCGCAGCGGCGGCTGGGTGCTGGGGTGCTGTTTTGGCGTCGGGCGCCCTGTTGTTTTCAAAGGAGATTCTCCAGTTGCAACAAAGACTGCAGGCTCGGGGACGAAGATCTTCTGGAGGTGACTACCGGTTGGAGAGGTAAGTTGGGATGCTGGGACACCGTCGGTTGGGCCACCCAAAGCCGTGGGACTTCGGGTGCAGGGGTGTCTTTAGGCGTCTGGTTTTCTTACCAGCTCCGGTCGTGGGGGTCCTCCAGAAAGAGACTGCAGGCGTCGTTTGGAGTGTCGAGGCAGGTCAGAGATCACCAGATCTCAGGTCAGGATCGCCGGGGTGACCTCCTCGTGGCGTTGGGCCACTCGAACACGGGCCTTAGGCGTCGGGTGCAGAATAGTTTCAGACTCGGGGTTTGGCTGGGGCCAGAGTCTGTGGGTGGGTAATCCAGTGCTCACGGGAGACAAAGTCTTTAGGTTGGAAGGCAGGGCAGGTCCTCCGGGTTCTCGCTGGAGCAGGTTCAAGGTGAGGACAGGCCGGTAGGGCTGGGGAAAAGTCAGTGGGTGTCCTCCTCTTCTTAATTCAGCACGGGTTCTTCGGTCCTTCTTTTCTTCTTGTTGATTCTAGTCTGAGGCGGCAAGGTTCAGGGTTTGCCCAAAATACTAGATTTAGGGGCGTTACAGGTAGGTAAAGGTTGGGCCAATGGGGCCCTTCCTTGGAGTGGGTACACCTCCTATTATGCCACCCTCCAGTGCCTCACTCTGGTTGGCTGGGTCCCCCCCCATCTGCAAGGTGGGGACAGAGTTGTGCTTCACCTCGCCTCCCCCACCTGAGGGGTGAGGTTGGCAAAGGTGGGCACATCTCCCTGCCTCACTTGGTTTTACCGCCTATTCTCTCGCCCAAAATGGGGGTCAGAACCAGTGGGGGCCAGTTGCTGGAAGCAGCAAAAGGCCTTGGGAAGCTCACCAAGGCGGCAAGCCTTTGAAGCTTCCCCTTGGTGGACCCTGCCCATCCTGGGGGAGGAGGCTTGGCACCTCGTCCCAGTATGTGCATTGTTTCGGACCCCCGAGAGCAGCAGGCTCTCGACCCAGGAGTACAGAAACATGTCTGATGGTCGAAACTGGCGAGCAGCCACTCAGCCTGGACACTAGTGTTAGGTCGCTTTTTAGGGGGGCATCTCTAAGATGCACTCTGTGTGCATTTTTCATTAAATCCCACACTGGCATCAGTGTGGGTTTAAGGTGCTGAGAAGTTTGATACTAAACTTCCCGGTTTTCAGTAGAGCCATCATGGTGCTGTGGAGTTAATAATGACAAACTCCCAGCACCATATACTCTTAATGGCAGTACTGCACTTACAATGTCTAAGAATTGGCTTAGACACTGTAGGGCTATAGGGCTCATGCACCTGTACCCTCACCACTGGTATAGTGCACCCAGCAAGAGGGGTGGCTGACCTATGCCAGAGTAGTGGGTTGTAGGCATGGCACACAGGGATGTGTGCCATGTTGACTCTTCACTTTGTTCTGCACCCAAAACACGCAGCCTGCAAAGGCAGTGTGTGTGTGTAAAGGTGCAGGGCCTCTCAGGGTGGCACAATAAGTGCTGCAGCCCTTAGAGACCTTCCCTGGCCGCAGTACCCTTGGTACCTGTGGCACCATTCACAAGGGACTGACCTGTGGCCAAAGAGTGCCAATTGGAGTTTGTCTTAATGCAGTTTTAGGGAAAGAACATAGGCCCTGGGCACCTGTTTGGCAGGAACGCAGGGCACACTCAGTCGAAGTACATCAGCAATTCAGCAAAAAGTGGGGGTGACCATGCAAAAAGTGGGCACTTTCTTACAGAGAGACTCTCTGTAACAAAAGAAATTCTGCCACTAGTGATGTTAAAATTGCCTCCCTAAGGTGGGAGAGCTAGTTAACAAGCAAATCTTAGGATAATCTTACAGCACACCTATTCCAGTTCTTGGGGTAGAAGACATATGCACTGTAAACCGGTCACCACTTCCCAGGGTAAATAAAAACAGAAATGAATTGATCGATAACATCCAGAAGCACTATGTGGCCTAATCTTTTCAGCGGACCACCGCTGACACGAAAGTACCTCCAGCTAAGTCCAATACGGCATCTCCACATTTTGGAGTTACCCCAAGAAGAGTACAGCCACATTGAACTTACTGACCCAATTCTGGGAACTGATGAGCCTGCTGTGTCTGCCGCTTTACACCTAACATCGCTTACTTAAAGTACTGATCCACACTTAGTGGAAGAGTCCTCATTAACAATGATCCTGCTGCAGCCATATCAAAGTTTACCCCGTCTGCATCTTATGTATTGACGCATCATGTGCCAAAATGCGCAGGACCAACAATTTCACTATTTTTACATACATTCATGTGACTTCACGAAGTGTACCAACAGCAGCAAATGCATCTTTGACTCAGCCTATTATGCTGTACTCTTCAGCAATTTCAATACCTCCAGTCGCATCCTGGGTTTATCATCATCATGAACTGCTGGCGACTATCAATATTACTGCAACTAACTCCAACTTCTAAAATTTTTCTATTACAAGCGAGACTTGAAAAACACCATTGTCTCCATCTGTGAATTGTCTTCAATGCTGCAAGTTTGGATGTTTCTATCAGTTTTCTTAAAGATACGAACTCAGTAATACAAGAAAATAAAAATCAGAAGCTGCGTGTCTAAATAGTTGTGCTCACGTCAGTTTTTTGCTTTTTAATCCCTTTTGAAATCTTTTTTTTTTTTTTTTGCACCAGGCCTCGCAGTCAAATTAGGATATATATATATATATATATATATATCCAGTAAGCATCTGTTCTTGGCATGTAGAGCTATAGATTCACATGCTTTTGCAAGTTGTTTTTCTTCGAAGAAGTCTTTCCAGTCACGAGGTAGGGGACTCCTCCCTTCGGTGATAGTGCGCATGGGCATCGACTCCATTGTTAGATTCTTTTCCCGCAGAGGGTGCATATAGAGTAAGAGAGAACTGCAACAGATACAGGTACCTGGGGAGGCGGGTGGGCGCATGTGAATCTACAGCTCTACATGCCAAGAACAGATGCTTACTGGGTAAGTAACATTATCCGTTCGAGGCATGTGAGCTGTTGATCACATGCTTTGCATAGACTATACAGCAGTATTCTCCCAAAGCGGTGGCTAACCTGTAGCTGTTGGAGTTGTCTGAAAGAGTGTTTTGAGTACTGCCTGGCTCACATTAGCTTGTTGACTGGCTAACACATCAACACTATAGTGCTTGGTGAATGTGTGTGGTGTAGACCATGTCGCAGCTTTACAAATGTCAACTATGGGGATGTTTCCTAAGAAAGCCATAGTAGCCCCTATTTTGCGAGTGGAATGCGCTCTAGGGGGTATTGTTAACGTTCTTTTTGCTTTTGCATAACAAGTCTGAATGCATTTGACAATCCATCTGGCAATACCTGTCTTGAATATGTGATTGCCCTTGTGTGGTGGTGAAAAAGCAACGAAAAGTTGTTTAGTTGTACGAAATGAATTTGTTCTTTCAATGTAATATAAAAGGGCTCTTCGAACATCTAAGGTGTGTAGAGCTCGTTCTGCCACTGAATCAGGCTGAGGAAAGAATACAGGTAACTCAACCGACTGATTGATGTGAAAGGCAGAAACTACCTTAGGTAGAAACTTGGGGTTAGTACGAAGAACCACTTTGTCTCTGTGAAGTTGGAAAAAGGTTCTTCTATGGTTTGTGCCTGTAGTTCACTCACTCTCCTCAGTGAAGTGATTGCAATGAGGAATGCGGTTTCCCAGGAGAGAAACTGTAGTTCACATTTATGCATGGGTTCAAAAGGTGGGCACATTAGTCTTGTGAGGACGATGTTAAGATTCCACACTGGGGCTGGTGGAAGTCTTGGTAGGATAACTCTTAAGTCCTTCCATGAAAGCTTTTATTACTGGCACTCTAAAAAGAGATAAGTGCTGCCTAGGTATGCAGCTATTGCAGCGAGATGTAGTCGGATAGAGGTGTAGGCTAACCCAGACTGCTGCAAGTGTAACAAATAACATTTTGTATTGAAGCATCAAGAGGATTGATGTTTTTATTATTGCAATAGATAACAAAACCTTTCCATTTAGCTGCATAACATTCTCTTGTGGTAGGCCTTCTGGACTCTCTAATGATGTTCATACAGTCTGGTGGGAGATTTAGATAGCCAAGCTCTATGACTTCAGGAGCCAGATCGCGAGGTTCAGTTGTTTGGGATCTGGGTGTCTGATTTCTCCATGGCTCTCTGTGAGGCGACTGGATGTGAGGTGCAGTTTTTGATGTGGAACTAATGACAGCTCTGACAGGGTTGTGAACCAAGTACTAGGATCAGTGTGAGGGATGTTTGCCTGAGCTTCCGGACCACTAATGGAATGAGTGGGAGAGGCGGAAAAGCGTAAGCAAATATCCCTGACCAGTTCATCCATAGTACATTGCCTTTGGAGAGCGGGTGTGGGTACCTGGAGGTGAAGTTTGGGCATTTTGCGTTTTGGTGTGTGGCAAAAAGATCTATTTGAGGAACTCCCCAACTTTTAAAGTATGGGAGAAGAACTTGAGAGTGACGTTCCCATTCATGGATTTGCTGTCTCGGTCTGCTGAGAAGATCAGCAATCTGATTGTTTAATCCTGGGAGGTGTTCTGCTAGGAGATAGATTTTGTGGTGAATGGCCCACTTCAAAATATCTTGAGCCAAGCGCGACAGTTGGAGAGAGTGGGTCCCCTCCTTGTTTTTGTATATAATACATAGCTGTCATGTTGTCAGTACAGACTAGGACAGCTTTGCCGACCAGGTGAGTCGGAAATGCTTTGAGTGCTAGAAACACCGCTAGCAGCTTTAGATGATTTATGTGGAGAGTTTTTTGCTGTTGACTCCACAGTCCTTGTACTGTGTGATGTTGAAGATGAGCCCCCCCAGCCAGTGAGGGATGCGTCCACTGTTAGCATTGTCTGTGGAACTGGGTCTATGAAGGCCCATCCCCATCATCCTGATCTTCAGGTGTATGTGGTGGTGAGTGCTCAGGTGAAATTAGTAAAGGTTGAAACTGAGGATAAGGAGGGAATGGAAGAGGATGAGGAGAAGGATTAGTACCAACATTTTTCCTTTTTAAAGGAATGTGGTAGACCTCTTCTGTCTCAGGTTTGCGGTTGTTAGTTTTGTGGAAATATGTCCAGTTTTTCGGTGAATATATAGCTCCGGCTGTTTCGGATCCGGTTTGG
>CAWUFW010002340.1:420000-422500 GCA_963921515.1 Calotriton arnoldi | reverse complement strand
GCCAACTAGCCCAACAGGTACATCCAGAATGCGCCACAGAGCTGCGTTGCAGAGAGGTGTAAAAGGGGTGTGGCCTCTCTACAGTCTCTGCAATACAGCCCACTGGCGCATATTGGAGGTTCCTGGTGGTCTAGTTGGCCCCTAGGGACCCTCAGGATTCAAGGGGACTTAATCCCCCAACTTAAAACGCGCCACGGGGCGCGTTTGCAAAGATGTCACCTCAGGCCCCGCCCCTCCCTTCACCATTGTGCAAATATTCCTCTAAAATCAGCCGAAATAGGAATTCCGATTTACTCACCTGTTATCAGGAGAGACCTCAGTGCTGCATCTTTCAGCCCAGTACTGATCCTGAAAAGTAATTTTAACCGTACTTACCGGTAACTTGAATTTCCTTCATAGGCTAACATTGACTGGTTTCACTTGGAAATTCTTCTAAGTGTGGAGTTTTGGAACTTTAAAATATTCCTCTAAAATCAGCCGAAATACGAATTCTGATTTACTCACCTGTTATCAGGAGAGACCTCAGTGCTGCATCTTTCAGCCCAGTACTGGTCCTGAAAAGTAATTTTAACCGTACTTACCAGTAACTTGAATTTCCTTCATAGGCTAACATTGACTGGTTTTCAGCAAAAAGTTTCAAAGTGTTGATTTTCACAAACTACAAATATTCCTTAAAAATCGACAGTATGACTTAAACGCATTCTTTCAACTGTTTACAGGAGATGCACCAGTGCTGGATCCAGGATCCAACACGGAGTAAGAAAAAGTAACGATAACAGTTTTTACCTGCTAAGTGAATTTCCTTCCATAGGATAACATTGGTGATTCTATGAGAAAAAGTTTCAAAGTGTCAACTTTTAAAATACAATAATATTCCTTAAAAATCACGACTGTAACCAAAACGCTTTTACTCAACTGTTTACAGGAGATGTACCAGGACTGAATCTAGGATCCAGTCCTGTGGTTACAAAAGTAATCCATAAAGTAACTAATTGCATTTAACTAGAAATTCACATTGAGCTGAATGTTGCATTGTGTTTGAAAATGTGTTGCCCATTGCAACAACTGTAACTACTGTACTTAAAAGTCTATTGCCTATCTGCAAAGTATTTAAACTAAAGTAATTCATTCTGATAAAGTATTTTTTGTAATGTAATGTATAATGTAATTACAATGTAATTTAAAAAATAAAATATGTAAAAAAAAATTGTTTCAAAAAATGTAGTAAATCAGTATGAAAAAAATTAATATAACAATTAATACATTTAAAAATTGTCATTTACAAAACCTTTGAAATTCACTGAAAAAACCGTAGGTTTCAGGCACGTTATAGTTAGAAATTAGCATTTAAAAAACCTTTGAAATTCACTGAAAAAACCATAGGTTTTAGGGACAGTTATAGTTACTTGGACATTGCACTCGTACAAAACCCGTGAAATTCCCCCGTTATAGTTAGTTCAGCTAACTATAACTCGCGCCCCCGCAATGCACTGCTGATGACGTCACATATTACATCACTCATGACATGGTCAGTGACATCACTGATGACATCACTGATGACATCTCAAATGACATCACTGATGACATCATCCACGTGATAATCTGATGCACCTCCTCACACCCTAATATAACCTTTGATACACCCACTCTAAATTACAGACTGCCATTCGCAAAACCATAGACACTCCAACACCAATAACTACATACCCACTCACTGATTCTTAGGTCTACACACACACATCCACTCACTCACCCGTACAGTCACTCATACTTACGGTCACTCAGTACAGGACTATCATATGCACTCTTACTCCTATATAGACACTCAAACAACGCCACTCATCCATAGAGATACTCACACACCTAGTCAGTCATGCAAATAATTAAACACACTGCCATTTACTCACCTATACAGTTATACACACACCAGCTCACTTACTCATACAAATAGTAGCACATTGTTACGCTCTTATACAATCACTGATACAAGCACACAATCATCCATACAGCCACTATCACAATCACTCACTCTTGCTTATAGCTATTTATATACTCCAACACACATATATACTGCCTTTCACATATGTAGTTACTCACACATGTACCACTGGGACATACATTCACTCACTAACACACTCTTACACACACTTACCCACCCATACAGTCTATCACAGATGCACTCTTGAAACCATCCACCCAGTGAATCACCCACTCACACATCTATGCACAGAGTTGCACACACCCCTCCCACACAAACACTCAGGCACCCATACAGATACTCAGACAAGCATTCAATAACTCATATAGACACTCATTTAGCTATTCACAAACACATGCAGCCACTTACACAGCAACATACAGACGGATACAGACATACACCCAGTTTAGTCACTAACCCATGCATTCAGTAAGATACGTTAAATCACTCACTTATAGAGTCAGTCACGCACCTACTAAATCATCCATACAGACACTTACACACCCACTCATTCTTCAATAC